>DWUN01001522.1:0-16357 GCA_018249975.1 Passova gellias | reverse complement strand
ATCAGAAAGACTTATGTATCTATGTGTATCTCCTAGTATTGTTGTAAGACCCGTTATAAGATCTTTTTTTAATTTTTGGGCAATTATTTAAACAAGTAATATTAATAAATCAAAAAATCCTCATTTGTATAATTTTGACAATGGAAAACATTTTAATATGCTTTAAACGCGTGAGCTGTATGTTAGTAAAGGTAAAAAAAAATTATTTTACCTATAAAATAAGAAATTTTCATTAATAACATTTCACTGCTTTCGCAAACATACATGTTAGCTATGTGATGTTTAGTCATGATAGAGCATGAATCTGTTCATGTTAACTCTATGTCAATTAAAAATAAAGCTTTTGGTGGCTAAATTAGTCGGAGATGCGTTGCTGTCCTTGATGACAGTGTTAAAACGTCCTCATTATGAATATGTCTTTCTACTTGTCTCAAAAGACAAAGTGATACACAACGGAATATATAAATACAGTGATGATATCACGCTATCAAAATTACGACACCACTACTAACATTACATCTATCATTTACCGTTACACACATTTTGTATTTCAGAGTTAATACCGACCAAAGCGAATCTAGGAACTAATTTCAAATATGCGTCATTTATCGAATGGAATCGAGTGGCCGGCAGTAAAGAGCTTATTTAGAGAATGCTGACTATTACACAAATTTCTCGATCTATCTCGAACTACTGTTAAGCCGTGAATGGTTACTTGTAGACGTAATCTAATGGACCACTCCGGCTTTGAATGCAAGGAAATACGTTCTCACTAATTAATGCTTGCACTCTGAAGACGTTTAGAGGAAATGTAGATTAATTAATGTTGTATTGACGTTTTTGTTTTGTTATTTAATTAAGTACAGTACAAGTTTGTGTAAGTGGACTGTACTCGTAGATTATTAATGTTTCGTATTCTGCGAATATAAAAAAGATAATCATATTGTGGTGGGAAAGGTTAAGCTACATAGTTGTTTGTCAACGTATCTATTATGGTTTCGAAACTTTATTTGCATAAACCTCAACTCTTTGCGTGCGCTTTGCCTTTTGGGCTTTTATTAGGTACCAGTCCTCGTCTTCCGTTCGTTCTATTAGGAGGTTCTGAGGTACCATGCAACTAATACATTGACGCAAAGGCGAAGAACGATCATTACACCCTGTCTTGTGTCTCCAAGGTTTCGATACCATAAAATCTACTGGAAAAAAAATTGCAATTATAATCAAACGGAATCTTGCATTGTCTTATACTACTTTAAGTATCCATAGTAAAATATATATTCCAACAATTAACTAAAATATACATTACAGCAGGCACATCGGGCAGTTTCTAAGTGTAGAATACTGTTTTAATAAAATGTAGTTTCAATATCGTATCATGATTACAAATAATATCAGTAATCTATACCAGGTAGCTACATATATAGGTAGTATACTGATTGATTGAACATAGGCGCTTTACCTAAAATCCTTAAACGCTAATTAGTAGCCTAGTTACGGTCGGAATCGAGTTAAGTACGATTTTACGATAGGTCTAAATCTATATAACTCTATGCACGCAAAGCTGTTTGTTTTATACCTTTTTTACCTGTACCGAACCTTTTTAAGGTCTTAATAGAAATCATCGTAGTGACCAGTGGGTGTTTGCAAACGCGCGTAAAGGGCGAGTTCAATATTCTAAGCTCTATTATGAAATCTGACTACGAAAATTGTACCTTCTAGTATTGTATGTAAATGGTAGTGTGCAGGTCTGATATAGTAGTTCTTGGAGGCCTATCTTGAACGTTATTAATAACAATAATAATAATAAAAAATGCCTATAACTCGATAGTTATAGGCTATACTCGATAGTTATAAGTCCAAAGACCTAATAACTTTTTCAAAAGCCTAAAACCCGAATACTGGTTTAGTTGATTACCTATATTTGGGCCACTGTGTAACTCCAATTATTCTTAGATACTAACAAAGAAAAAATTATTATATTGTACAAAAGTGTACGATAATAAAATAATATGGATTTATTGGGAATATTTCTATTTACTGTGCGCACTTAACAGCTTATCACGGTGATTTGTGTGCCGCTTTCAATTTTATTCCTCAGCGCGAATATGAGTTAAGAGCGCTTCAAGGTTCGATTCCCGATGCAGAGCGATAAAGCGTGTGAAAGATTCATCATAGCCCCCGAGGGACCGATTCCTCTACAAACTTGTAGCCGACCCACCGCCCTCTCGCTCCGTTATATCATATTTTTCAAAATTTCCCTCAAACTTGCCCAAGAAATTTCAAAGCTCGACCAGGCGAAGTTTTTACATCGAATCCGATTGTAGATTTCCGTTGCCGTCATTTATGCGATAACTTATAAGATACAATGGCCGAGTTTCTCGCTCGCGGATATTCGAATTTCTTAGCGAAAGTTGGAACTTTGATACATTGGGACAGAGGGATGGTCAGGTTCAATAGCCTATTTTTAACGCAAAAGTTCCTTTGTGTTGCTTGACACCCTTAAGTTTTTAAATAAACTAGTGAAAGGCTTTTTATTAAACTAAAATAAATGTATCTAGCAGATGGAGACATGATCTAGACAATTATGTACATATATTTCACTTGACGATTCTCTAACTGGGTGCTCATGTTTCGCTTTGACTAGTATCTACATATATTTTCTTAACTCAATTGCAGGGTATTTATTCTTAAATATGGTATATAT
The DNA here is from genome assembly GCA_018249975.1 of Passova gellias. Classification (NCBI taxonomy): domain Eukaryota; kingdom Metazoa; phylum Arthropoda; class Insecta; order Lepidoptera; family Hesperiidae; genus Passova; species Passova gellias. The sequence goes on along the minus strand of DWUN01001522.1, from coordinate 13,653 downwards.
GAACAGTACAATTTAGCGTGACATTTTAAGCATGAATGGTAACCTCACCAGCCAATAAGAGGTATCTATATATTAATTCAATAAACTTAATGTGTCATGGAAAATAGAACGTGTTAGAATTAATACTCTATGTGTTCAATGAATATCTACTAAATCAAAGTTAATAATAAAGTATGAAATCATGATTTATTTCTCATGGATAATTAACAAAATATTTTCATTCTAAATGCTGCATATATCTGTGCTTATAAAACTAAATGTTGCCTTAATTATTAATAGAATTAATCATTTTAATTTCTTCATAATACGTGTCAGCAAAGAAAAATACTGAAACGGTAGAAATAATTGTACAAAGAACTATACAGTCGTACTACTGTGCACTAAAATGCATTTCTAATTCAGCTGGAAACCGGATCGATAGCCATTAATTACGTTACATCCTCCGTTAATTAAATGCAACGAGTGCATACACATGCACTCCGGCACTTATAGCCGAATCTCCCAACAGTGAAAATATATTGGTATATTGCTTAGTGGAGTTGTTTATGTCGTTTATACACCAATATATAGATGTTCATTTATACTCTTATGAAAGTGCATATTTAGGACGTTTTGGGGCGGTAATATCTCTCAATTTTAGTTTAGCATTTCAATATTTTATATAACTCGTTGGTGTTAGAATTTAACACTTGTAGGTAGGCTGGAGATCGATTGTGTTCAGTGTATTCGGTTTGTATTAGAGTAGCGATGCGGAGGTTGACGGTGACCTCGTGGTAAACTGAATCCTTAGGAGTTACTTTATAGCCGATGGCAAGTAAGATTCGTTTAACAAATCCTATTGTTTGCATACGGTGTTTATGCAGGGTGTACGGTGTATCCTGCATAAGGATATAATTTTTTATTACCCTTTTACTCGATCCACTGCTAGACCGAGTCTCCTCTCATTGCGAGAGGGTTTTAGGCTATAGTCCACCACGCTAGACAAGTGCGGTTTGGTAAACTTCACAGACTTCAGAAAATAAGGTGTGCAGGTTTCCTCGCGATTTTTTCCTTCAACGTTATACTGAGTGATATTTAAATTTTAATTATAAAACGCACGTAAAAATTTAGACCCGCGGAGTGGGAGGCTGAATTTCAAATCACTAGGCTATCGATACTATTAATTACATACATTTAATTTCATATCCTGTTATAGGCTGATCACATGTATATAATGAGAAGATCGCCAGTAAACTGCTTATACTTAACAGGTGTGTAATCAGCTTGAACAAACAAGATTGCATACGATGTGTACGTTGCGGGCAGCGCCACGTGCTTAATTGGGCCACTTCCGGTTGCGTGGAACATTGGATTAATTCACAGATTATTATTGAATTATTCAATTTGTGTATAATGTCAAAGGCTTACACCAGAAATTAGATAGCGGATACATATCTATAAGTGCTAATGTTATGCTCTTTTGAATTACGGTGTTCGAAATTATTAATTGTAATGATATCTTTGTTCGCTTGACTTAAAAAATTGTTATCTGTGTGTTGAATTTATATGTGCTTCTTACAGTGCGAACATTATAAAAGAAACACCGTATCCACACGTTGCTTGGAATAAAAGCGAAATTACATTAGGTTACTTCATCGCGGTAGTACCGACGAGGGTTCTGGCTCCTTTTTATAGATACTTAGCATGCTTTTGTTTTAACTTTAATAAAATAGTTTCTGAAGACAACATAGGACAAAGTTTAAATGTCTATTATACGTGTGGACAGGAGGACTGATGGAATTTTAAAGGCAGAGATGCAAGAAAGACGCTAATGTGAGTAATAATAATATACTCGTAATAATAATATTAATGCAATAATATTTCGTAATTGTTATGTACATTTTTAAAACATGATTGCATATCTACCTTTACGATTATATGACTAACATTGTAAATTTACGAACTTGATATCTATGAAAATACATTAAAAAACAATTTACCCTTAACGTCACCGAGTCGTTATTGTTTTACCCCCAGTTTAGGGACGGTAACTGACCTGTAGCCTTATATGGCAACATCGTGAAGATTGGCTTCCATTCCTGTATTCCATCAATATTCAAATGCAGTGTATATACACTTTGCAATAAAACAAGAAACTGTATAGGACACTTTGTGCTTACATATATATTTCTATAAATTAAGGCATTGAACGGCGAAATGAACAATACACTTTAGTAGTAAAGACATTCGTCAAATAAACAGTGTAAAAGGAAAATCCTCTGCACTCGTTCTCTAAAGCGCTTACGGTGGGAACTGGAAATGTCATCACATTTCTACTCGCTGTTCACAATGGGCGGGTTTGAAACTTTATGAAAGGGCAGTTGAAGTTTGGCTAGCGCACCGGGCGAGCTAATCCTATAGGTCAACGGGACATTCCATCTACATACGCCTCGAGCTTTGATTGATTTTTATTTAAAACGTTTCTAGTATGCGGCATTATTCGGAAAGCGGGATAACTTAGAGTCAGTCAGGAAGCTACGGGGACTGCGTAACCTGTTGGCATTTGAATTTAAAGAGACCCATGACGTACCAGGCAGGAAGCTAAAGAGGGAAGTCCGTTTTTTATTTCCATATAGGTAGTAGAAAGCTGCGCTCAAACCACATTTTTGGTGACTGACAGGAGAGCTGAACAAATTTTTCATTACAATACTCCTTATAACAAGATAGTTTATGAGATGCTGGGACTCGCCAAGCGGAATTAGCAGCGGCTACCAAGGATGGAACTCCCTACCGTTACCTTTGTATGTTTCCCTATACGCATGATTTGACATTATTCCAAACAAAAGTGAATAGCCAATTTCTAGGCTAGCGTGCTAAATCTTAGACTGCACTTCATTTCCTCGTGAGCTCGTAGCCAAAGGCAAGCCTGTGTTACAATAAAAAAGTATGTATATTTATTAATGCTGAATAATATTTTGTAGCAATAACAAACTAAAAATGACCAGTGTAATAGGAAAATCCCTCTCTGTATCTCTAAAGCGCTTACAGCTAAAAATGTCTTCACATTTCGAGTTACATGTGACAATGGTTTGGTATGAATCTTTGTGGAAAAATTGCTGGAATTCCGGTGATATGATAATCTGATAGGTGTTTAAAACTGATTTAGTTACAATACCAAGGAAGATTATAACAAATCTTAACATTTACCGATAAATCCTTTGAACTCGTTCGAAAGAAAAAGTACCAGTAAATAATATACATCAAGTATATTCCACTTCTTGTATGATCTTATAGCTACGTATGTATGATTTATTATTATTCCTTTGCCTATTACTATTAAAATTCTATGTATTTAATATGTACTATTTCATATGCATAGGACTAGCTGTTTTATCAGTTCTATTTGATACAGGAGTAAGCCTTAATAGTCTGTAGGTCTAAATGTTAGCATCAGATATACTTATAGTAATTTAAAGTAATTCCTATAAAATATTTTGTAAGTCGTTAAACAATAGTTTTCACGAGTCATAAGCGTTTGTTACTTTTTAAATAAAACATGTAATTAAACTGTCTTGACTGTATTATAACCAGTTAATTAAACTAGAGGCGCTTTTTAGAAGAATTGTGTATAGAATTTTCTTCTGGATATAGAATTTTATCGAATCAACTACATTTAGTACTACTACATTTAGTATTGATAAACTAGAAGTTATTATTTTAGTTAATAACGTAGAAGGCTTATATTACTTTAAAAAGATTTAATTATATATTTAGCAGGACGTAATGCAATTTATTTACCATTAACACATATAATATTATCAACGAACATAAATAACTAATATGTTGAAATGACGTTATATTTGAAAAATCTAATGATTTTTATGTTTTTAATAAATATATTCAATGTATCTTCTTTATGAGTTTTCCATACAGAAATATGTCTCACACATCGACAAGTTTTCATACGTGTATATTGTAGCTACAGTGTTGGATACATGCTACACGTTACATGCATGTTCAGCTACGAGCAGTACAGCCTTAGTGAGTAGCCTTGCTGACAATGCTGCTGCAAATTGGACCTGCCTCGTATATTCTAATTCTACATACGCACATATATAGGTTTTATTGGACGTAGCCTTCTGTGTTCTACACGTTGATATTGTTTCGAATAATGTACATATGTGTAAAAGAAATGATTTTAGATGATTTTGTCTGAGTCATTCAAAATTGTTAGTTTTTTAGTTTCATTTTTAGATACGATTGAATAATTTTAATTTTGCTATTGAAGTGAAATAGATTTTTGTTATGTTAAGAAAAACGTTAAAATAAGACGGACATGATATGGCTGATATGGGTTGAATAAAATTATGAAAATAAAAATCAATAGATCCTTTATAAAATACAGTGTATACATTAGATTGTATATCTACTAAAATCATAATAGGATATGCTTTTGTTAAGGTTTGATAATATGATTGGAACCTCCTAAACTTGTGATACAGGATGTTCCGGAATCAAGAATTACGGATGAGCCTCTCATAACCAATTCATTTTTGCATGGATATTGCCAACCGCGTGTACAATAAGGATGGACATTGCATACAATAATTGAACGGGTAACGTTCTAAATATTGAATACAAACAAAACTTGGTGGCCAATTTAATTAGTATATGGATTATATATACATTTTTAATAATTTAATGTTAGCAATATAATACTTGTCAATGTTTATGGTTTCATTTTGAAAATATAAAACCAGTTAATTAATCACTATTTAATGTACATGTCCCGTTTTTGGCTCAGGTACAGTAAATTATTTCTATTTATTCCACTTCTTATTCATTTTATATGAATATGATAATTAGACTGCGTGGGATGGTAAGGGAAACATGAGACAAGGGATTGAGTGTTTAATTATTTTTGTTATTGAAGTATTTGATAAAACAGCTTAATCACTGTAGAAATGTATTTACTAAAAGTTCTTTTTATATATATACTATATATGCAATTTTTTAGTTAGTTATGAAACCGTTGTTCCGAAAAATTTTGAAAAGGCAACTTTTTTTATGTAAAATAATTAAATTGAAGGAAGCACACACTAGGCAGGTACGTGGTACATTCTGCTCAGTTACGAATTGTAGACCTTCCGTAGCCACAACTTGAATCCTCTACGCGCCTACGCGACATATGTTCTACGTTGCTACGAATATCTTGTTCCCGCCCACCGCAAGCTACGACTGTGCATGTATTAATTTCATCCAGTAATGAAAACCAACTGAAATATCTAAGGAAATTCTTTAGTTAAATGGAAGAGATACATATTGGATAAATAATAAATAAAAAATAATAAATGTTTAGTTAGCTAAAATTATTACTATACGTTTTGTTATTCATTTGTAAATACGAGTATGTAATACAAATACAATAAATACCATTCTTAGCTAAGAATATGATGATTAAGTCACCGTCGTTACCTAGCAAACGTTAAAAACTCATCTACAGATCAAACTGAAGACCAACTTACAGCAAAATAATATGTTTACCCCATATATAAGTTTCTCTTTGTTAGTTATTAAACTAATATTATTGCGAACACATAGTTTTAAAAGTACCGAATGTCTTATTCGGCAAGTTGTACGGCAAAGGGATCGGACGGGAGACGGCGAGTCCCGCATGCCTCTGGAGCAAGTTCAATAAATGTCGCAAAACTTGTACAAAACATACCTCACTACAATCCGACATGTTTAGTTTTTAGATTTCCATTCAAATGAGTTTCGCTCTCGCCTCTTAGTTATGGATCGTCTCAGCCCCCATTTTGATTCAATTTGCCGCTTAGTGGCGGCTGATTTGATTTCGGGTTGTTACACTTTACTGAAATTACGCATTTGTAACTCACTAACGAACTAGACGAAGCGCGTCAGGTTTGCAAGGACAGAGATATTTGGCGCTCGGTGCTTTCTGCCTACCCCGTTAGGGACCTGGCGTGATGTTATGTTGTTGTTGTTATAAGTTATAATGTTCAAGTGTTAAAGAATATAAACTGTTTATAATGGTGCCTTTATTCTAGTTAGCTGTATTTATACTTCCTGTGATTCAAATCGACTTTTTATTGGCACAAGACGACAAAAGCTTATATAGTACGTTCATATACGACAAAAGGTTTATTTAAGAATATAGACTATACAGACATTTTTATTTCGCGGAAATTTTCCAGAGTCGCCTGTGCGAGCGCTATCATTGAAAGAGTATAAATCTTGATTTATTTCGCAAAAGAATTCCTTACTAGTTTGATCGTTTTTTAAACTGGATGCAAAGAAATAGGATTGAGAAAGTGATCTGACAGCAGACAGTATGAATTAATTCCGATGGGGAGAACTTAAACAATAATTATTGCAATCGTTATAGTCACGGTTATTTTCGGATATATGTACATAAGATTTTTGGTAAAAAACAGACACTTTAGATACGCTGAGAGATCCAGTTGAATATACCGTTAGGATCACTTTTGGCAACTCTTTGATTATGCTACTGTTGGGCAAGGGTCTGCTACCGTAATGAGAACGTTAGACTCCTGTCTGGACATGGTGGCCCAATGCGGTTTGACACATTTCAAATACCTTGGCTGTTTTTCTTCAGCTATATAGCGAATGAACCTTCAAACTATATCTTAAATAATAAAGTACTGAATAATGAAGCTAGGATTCATTCGCGAACTTGTGCAAATTAAAATAATGAAGATTGTCTGGACGAACGGCAATTTACTTGGCTGCATGCAGTTTCTGCAGTGTCGGGTTAACAGTAAATGCTGATGTAGAGATAATCGTTCCGAACATCACACATTACGGCAGGCAGCACACAGACCTTTCAAATAACCAACATCTATATAATATAGTTTTCCTGTTTCTGAAACATTTACTATTTAAAAGTTTTGTCATCATCCATAAAATTTTCTATCAAATTGAATAATTCAAATATTGTGGAATTATTTTTTGGATTGAAGAAAGCTACAGTGAAGATATACGGTATGTCAATTCTGTTCTACTCAGATAGCGTTGAAATAGCATAAAACTTGAACTATGATCAATTTGTTATTAGTAAATGGTCTCCGCTTACGATAGTCCCATTCATCGCTTAATTAACTAGTATGTATCCGTGTAATCATGGTAATAAATACTAATTAATGTATGTTACTATCAGTCTTACACTGCAGTATCCTTACCACTTAATAATACCTTAGCAATAGTATTATAATACTAGTAATAGTATTATGCTAAGGTAATTGATATTAAAATGTTTTATTTTTTTGTTCTTTCTTTCTTTTTTTTTTCTTTTTTACTTTAACAAACAGTAACATTTACCAGTAACTGTTGCGAAAATAGTAATAAACAATTAAGGTTGTAGATATAATATTTTTTGCTTTACATTTTTCATATCTGAGCAGCTCCTCCATCAGTGTGCTCCGCTAAATATATACAAAAATACTGTGAAATAACATTAATATATTACGAATTTTACGATAAAAACTGGTCAGGGCAACATAATATAAAAACAACTTAAGAAAAGCTGTGTACAGATAATTCCATTAATATAAATCTTATCGTAATGAGTGCTTTTGTTGCGAAGTATTGTATGAAAGTGATTACGAAACAGAAAAAGAATGTTAATATCTGTGTTGTATTATTTAAAAAAAAGAATGTTAAATATCTATGTGTTGTATTATTTAAAAAAGGAATGTTAAATATCTACGTGTTGTTTTATTTAAAAAAGTATGTTAATATCTGTGTTGTATTATTTAAAAAAAGAATGGTAATATCTATGAGTCGTATTATTTAAAAAGTATGTTAATATCTGTGTTGTATTATTTTAAAAAAGAATGGTAATATCTATGTGTTGTATTATTTAAAAAAGTATGTTAATATCTGTGTTGTATTATTTAAAAAAAGAATGGTAATATCTATGTGTTGTATTATTTAAAAAAAGTTTGTTAGCGGCGACATTTCGTCACGTTTCTATTTTGCGTCGAGAGGGGCGAGTGTAATTCCGCAGGGGCCAGTGTGAGGGCGCTCGAGGTGGCTCGAGTGGCCGCAGCGAACTGTGTTTGTTGCAGCGCAACTTTTTAAATTTTATACATTTTTAGCCAACCCGAATTAGTATATCTACAACATCGGTCCATATACAAATATATATCTATACAGATTTAAAGTGCGCATAAGTTGGTCCGTGTACGTCAGATATTTCTATTTTGAATATTTTATAGGTCATTATGTACTCTATCTGTCTATAATATTTAGGGAGCGGCTAACGAGATATACATATATGAAATGATGTATATAGAATGTACACAAATGTACAATCGTACTAATTACTAATAGATATTTTACTACCTTTCCTAAATTGTTCAGTTGCCAATTTATACATATGTACATACAATACATATGTATCATTTGTTTGTTACGTTACGTTAAAAGGCTGTAAATTTGGAATGGATTGTTTTTTTAAGTGAAGTAGCCAATAATAATTTGGTCTCTTAATATAAATATTCTTAAAATGCGTAAACAGTACACAATACTTTTATTAGTTACGTATGTTGTTAAATAAAGTTTATTTCAATAAAATTTGGTCAAACAAAACTTTGGTAGGTTACATAATGATATATATTTATCCAAAATAAAAATAGATAATCGTGAAATTCTAAGGCCTTAATCGAAAAAGATAATGAAATCCATGTAAATTATAAGTGTACTTAGATGCATTTGTTGCAGCCATTAGCCAACAAGCAGTTATGGACAATAAAAAATGTATAGGAATATTATAGTTCCAATTGCGAGAGAGAGAACTTTACAGTTATATTTGGAGTTAAAATAAGGAAAATTGTGTTGCAAAAATTGAGTTTAACAATTAAGCGAGTCGGTTCTAGCCGAATCCGGCAATATTTTAAATAGCTATTGTATAAAATAATGTACCTATTAGATAGTTTTAGATAGAATATTAAACACAAATTTAATATAGCTTTCCAAGTTTTCCATCTGTACTCGGCTTGTCGAAATGATCATGTAGTGAAATAGCAATCATTTAGCTCTAAGTGTATGTTAGTGTATTTTGTTGTTTACATCTTTATTAATGTCTTCGTTCAAATAAATTTGTTTAGTAATTGGGGCATGTATATGTAGATGTGAAATTTAAACATAGAAATTATGTAATCATAAATGAATATTACACGAGTGAAATAATAAAATCTTCTTTAATCCATGCCAATGTAAAATGCAATTTCTATGAATAATATTTCATATAAAAATGCTATTTCTAAAAATGTAATATTTACATTGTTACAATTTGTAAGTCACTTAGCGAAGGGTTCTATCACACTGACAATTTATTTTTCTTCCCAATAGAACGGAGTGTTTCTGTTCATTTTATAACAATTCTATTACAATTTTTTTCTTAATTGGGACACGAGTTTGATTTGGCTTTGATCTTTATTCTTATTATTATAGGGTTAAAAATGTTGTAAACCGTATTCTCGTGGCCTGTTGACTTCTGGCCTCGAGGCTCAGTCCGAGTTGTGCTATTTATAATAACACGTGGTGGGTTGAGGGATGCTTTACAAACAAGGTACAAGATGTACGGCAAATTGGTACAAATGTTGCTGTATATTTAAATTTGTACGTATTATTTTTGAATAATATTCTAAGAAACATTTTCTAATATATTACATCTGAATATTGAGTTTAGGAAGAGGTTTCAAGGGATTCAAGCGCTTTGTAGTAATTTTATGTGTAAAACATAAACATAGCATTGTTTATAGGCAAATAGTTTAGTAATAAGTATTTAAATCATTTATATAGGTACATAGATGAGGATTAAACAGTAACATGATAGAAAGAGACGAAGGTTTTTTGCTAGGTCTTCGCTTACACTTGACACATTTAGATTGCACGCGTCTTGAAAACAACTGAATTTAGTTGTCAGCGAAAGGCCCCCTCATTGTCGAGTAGCTCGCACCAATTGGCGGGGGCCGAAGTTGGGAAGTGTCTTGTTATCAACACAGTCAATTTATAATGTAGCGGTGTCGGCCTAAAAACGTGCTATCACAAAGAGTATCGCGAGGGCGAGAGGGCGAAGCGAGGTCACACCGGCCGCGAAGAGCTCTTCGCTTTGTTCAACTGGCAACAATGCCTGCTACACCGAGGAACCACTCGAGCATACTTGTATCGGATGCAAGCGATGTTTCAACACGGATTAGGGTCTGGGGCGAGTCGTAATTATACGATATTATACACCCCGCCTACCCCACTCGATGTGAAAGCCTCGCGAGAAACTCGCCGGGACGCCGGCACGATACTGTAATTCAATGGGGGTATAATTTTTTGGCAAAGAAAATTAATGTGAGCGGAACGCGCGCCAAATTGCGTACATTATCGCCAATTGAGATGTGCCGTTGGCGACGGACAAATGTATTGCGATTGATGTTTGGCGAACGTTCGGATACTACCTGTTATTTTGTATCCTTGCATTGGTGTTATGTTTATATCCTTGTAGGAATTAATTATTTATTTCATTTGACGCAACGAGCATTCCGTTAGATGTGCCTTTAGCTCGGGATCAGAACCGGTACGGTCTACGATCTATGATGTTTCCTGACAGTCGTAAGAGGCGTTTAAAAGGAGGCTTCCGGGACTCCGGTTTGTCCTATATACGAGTAGAGATCTCAAAGTGCTGCACCAGCGCGGAGGAAGCCCACCGAAAGGATTTTAGTGCAGTAAAAATGCCACATATTATAAGGCATATTATTCCAAGGCATCGGTTTGAAGTTTTCCAGGCGTCACGAAAACAAGTGTTACCGTCAGATAATACTTGTCAAACTTCATCGGAGGCCTTGAGTACGGCTGGAAATGATGTATAAGTCCAATTAGCTGCCGTATCTCTGGCAATGGCAATACACATTAGAATGGTACGGTGGAGTATGATGCGAATGCGTAAGATCGTTATAGGCACACGTATGGGTTGCAGCTAACAATAATGTAATATTCCCTCTCAGCTATTAAACTGAACGTTAAGTCGTGACCGGCAGACGGAACACACGGCAGCACAATTTAATTTGGTTTGAGTACAAATCTCATTTCTGGTGTATGTAAATGAGGTACATATGGAATGTAATTGCTTAGCAGGAGCCGATGATGGCTCCTTAGGGCGCGTTTATGTAGAAATAAGGTTATGTATTACGAGCGTACTACTTGCTAATCTAAAATCACCATGTTATGTACCTATTTGTGTATTCGGTATTTCGGTTTTGGTTATAAATGCTATATACGATTATTTTAAAGTCCTTTTACGCGTTTTGTTACTTCTTTATTTAAAAGTGTAGTTTAATATATGAATTAATAATGTAGATGCTAGAATTCGAGTAAAACTAGTAACTTCAAAACCTGGAAAAATATGCTCCTGACTATTAAATGTCACTATGCTCTTTAGTAGGTTACTAGTTTCATATACGTATAATATCACCTTTATACTTACAGTTCACTTTAATATAATCGTTTCCATTATCGCATGGCTCACGGCATTATCGCCCTGACATTGTAAATGCTAATACGTCGAGGGTTTGGGTACGCTATATGGTCTTTCATTAAAGATCGGAAACCCCACGTGTCGAAAACAGATAAATAATAAACGTTCTGGATATCTATCCTAAGATAACTCTTAACCTTTTGCAGGGAAGACGATCACGATCATTACAAAAAAACCATGAAAGGCAAAACATTTTTTTTATTGCGATTGTGAACGCTAGAATGACACCGACTTAGGAATACGAGTTACATTGAACAAGCATGGAAAGCAAAACATTTTTTTTTTAAATTTGGTTTGTGGTCGCTGGGATCACACTGAGTTGGGAATGCGAGTTATATATTAAAGGATGTTTTTATGATCGTAATGTGTACATAGCATTGGTTTTGCATCGCAGTCCGACTAAGTGCGGGAGGCGGTTTGTTCTTTGTAGTGCGGAACTAGCCGGAGAACTGAGCCGCAAGTTCGCTGGTATGTGTCGCGGCGAGTGGACGCCACAAAACCGCAGTGCCCGCACTATATGTGAAGGTTGTACTTTACCTTTACCTTGTTAACGTTAAGCGTATACGTCTTTATACATTTCCATTTTTAATTTCAATGTCCTCATAAATAAGCCCGTACTTTGGCACCTGCTGTTTGAAGACTTCGACTTAGACAATTTTTCATGTTCGTTTGACAAATAGAGATTAGTATAAGTATTAAGTTCAAATCTCTTATAAATAAGATAAATAGGAGTGTCATATGCCGTAGCCAGTCAATAATAATGAGGTACTAGCCATTTGGCAGCGGTATAAAGATAATTAACCATTTTTGTAACACATTACATTTTAAGTAGACTAGTAGTTAATCTAGATTAAAAACTTTATAGCGAAAATGAAGCGCTTACAGTTCTTACACTTAATTATAGATTGTAAACGATTTGCAACGGTAAATATTTTTTCCCTACCCTTTCATTGATCCACAGCTGGACACAGGTCTCCTTTCATAGTCAGGATAGGTAATAAGTTCCCCTATAATATTTTTGATCCCTGATCCATACTAATATTACAAATGCGAAAGTAACTCTGTATCTGTCTGTCACGTCATTATGGCCAAACTGCTGAACAGATTGTGATGAAATTTCACACACAAATACTCGAGGGTCTTGGGATGAACATAGGCTACTTTTTTGCCATTTTTGATTTAGTTTTTTCAGGGATTTCGTTGTTTTACGAAAAAGTCGGCGGTAACGTTATTTACGCGGCAAAAACTTGATTTCCAGGCGAGCGAAACCGCGGGCAAAGCTAGTGCATAATGTTTAAGTAGGCAAAATAAACAAGAACGTTACGTCTGTACAAGCATTTATGTATCACTCATTAGCCAGCTCCTCAGCACCACAGTGTCCAGTGGGTGCTCAAATATTGTTCGTATCTCTGCCCCAGCTCTGCAACTAGTACGTTATATAATTTACGCGAATGTAACATTCTGAATTACGCGAAAATACATTAAAATGGAATTACATTAACGTCTTCATGAATGTTTGCATCTTTACAAATAGATATTGTAGACTGCACCGTACCTGCTTCTTACTGTGTGTATTTATGTGAACTAAGTTGTCATACAATAAATGAAAGAGAGACGAGCTTTGAGGAAATTAGTCATGAATGAATGAAAGAATGAATGAAAATAATTAATTTTGTTCGGAGTTTCAGATCGGATATTCATTTTTTTAATACTGAATAACACCGGCAAAGAATCACTTGCGGTTGATTCTTCATAGAATAAAACTAACCAACAGATCAGCTCCGCAGATCCGGTCAGCTTTTGCCACAAAACCGCAGAAGTTGCTTTATGTACTACTAACAGTTGGAAATTCTACTCAGTTAATTTCTTCTCATATTCGTTTTTATATATCTCTTTCTCAGATATTATTTATGTATTTGTTGAAGTACGAAAATTGATTTGACATTTATATTCAGGTTTAATATAAATTTCGGTGTTCAATTTATTTAAAAATTAAATGCAGTTATAGTAGAAGCTACGTATATTCACAACTAGCTCACCTGGCAAACGTTGTTCTGCCATATAAATTATTTTTTATTGCTGCTCCTCTCCTATTCATCTTAGCG
>DWUN01001521.1:0-16364 GCA_018249975.1 Passova gellias | reverse complement strand
GCAGAGGAGTGTAGTACACCCTCACATTTCACCAGTTACGTTTAAGTCCCACAATGGAATAGGTGGTGAGCCTATTGAGTTCAGTAAAGCTTGAATAATTTCTTTATTGTTGTCATTTATAGTATGTGATGACTAATAACTTTCATTTTGATACCAAATTAGTCTTAAGGTATAACCGCGAAGACAGGTTAGGCTTATTTGATATTTTGTTTCCTGAAGGCATCCTACGCTGGGCAACTGAAATCCCTGTAATATTTACAACAATAAAGGACGTAGTCAGTCGTGACAACCAATATTTTAAGTCAATGGAATAGGTTAATAAAATTGTACACTGCTTTAGAATTTAAAAATTCTCTAAACACGTATTAAGCTAGCTTACAATTTTTAATAGCGAAGGCAAAATTGCAAAAATAAATAACAAAACATTTTAAACAATGATTAAATATAATCATAATACGTACGTTGTACTAAAACTTGCTATAATCGAACGTTGACGCCCTAACCTGGATAGGCTGTGTGGAATCTAAATATATGGCGAGTAAAATGTCAGTGAGCAAGTGTGATAATAATAGACCGTGAACTGTATATAATGATAATCATCCGGCTCGGATCACCCTGTATCTAAAGGGCAGTAAGCCGTAGCGAGGCAGAGGCTAATTACCTAGATAGATGGGAAACTCGCACGTCAACTTTTTATGGGGTGTTAGCAAAGAACGGCGTAAAAGTGAAGTTAAGTGATGCATGTTTTTACAGGAACGTGTTTTTACGGGCTGCAAAAAATAGAAGAAAAATGCTTGCATGAGTTAATGAGAAAGATTTTTATATTAGTCTATACATAGACAGATTTGCTCATTACAAACGTTCTGTAGAGTGACCGATGCAGACAAATATGATCGTTTTCGTGCATCTTGGAACACACTCTTCAGTCAATCCTGATTGTAACCGTATGATAACAATCTTAAACCTCATCAGATGCCTTAAGAATATTTGTAAATGTGCAACAGACAGGTTATCCACTAATCCATATATCCAATTCCAACCAATCCGCAGTGAAGTCGTTAAGTGGAATATTCTCCAGGCCTCCCGCTGTTTATCCCTGTATGCGTGTGTGTAATGACGAGGATCCTGATAAGGACGCCGCGCTGAAGGACACCGATCCATTCCGTATAGAGATCTTCAAAAGCTTCGCGGTAGATTTTAAAGGTTACGCCCCTGTAATCAAAAAAGGCCTTTTGCAGTTGAGGGGCCGGACACGTACGCGGTACCTAAGCAAAATTGGGTTGCAAAGTACTCGTATATACTCGTACATGTAAGTTTGTTAATTTAAATTGTAACAAAGTTATATATAACATAACAACAACGTTGTAACGAAGTTATATACTATGTAATATAAAATTAACCGATATAGATATACGACGAGGGTTTCAAGTCCGATTCCCAGTAGCGTCGATATCTAAATGAAGTTATCGGTCCTCGGTTGCGGCATGCGGGAACGATCTGTATACTTTATGTATCTCCGTAGCACCCGCATTTCTTGTATATATTTTCATACAAGAGCTGGTAGTAAATGGTCAGTCTCGTTAATACATACCTGTATATAATCACAGGTACTAATGTTCAATACAATCCCTTCATGAAATCTTGTAGAATAGAATCTAAATGAGCATGGACTTACGATAGTCTAGTAAAAATGTTATAGAAATTAGGCATTTTTGTTAACATTAAGAAACATAGTGTAGAAAATAGTAGTGTCAAATAATGAATAACATTGTAATATCAAATAGAAAATAACAAAGGGAATATTCCACTGGAATATTACAAAAGTACCCTTTAACCCTTTAACAATATTACTGCTCGACCGTTCTTCCTTTGCGGAATTCAAAGCGAAATATATCAAATTTTATTATGACGGTCGGAGTATTGCTTACGCAAAAATTCTACTGAATGGCTCCAAGAGTTTTTATTTCCGTCATAAATCACATTAATTGTTTTAGAAGGGCGTCAAGCTGAGTTTGTTGTTGGAGATATGCAAATGTCGCCCACGAAATGTTCCGCCTTGTCACGACGGTATGGTGCCGTGGCCAAGGTTGAACCACCCAAGGACCTAAGAGGAAGCTACCGGCTCAAGATAAATATAATCGTGACTATAATTTTAAAAGCTAAATAGTCGAGAAAATCTTATGTTTGGGGAAACTTCACACACGGCAATTACATCTCAAATTGTAAATTTGATTACTGCAACCACATGAGCTCATAAACAACGTACATAGATATCCAAATACAAACTTATACCTTTATCCAATTTTATATTTAACAACCGTAATATAATTCGCAATATCTTAATAGCCACCTAAGTCCGGATATTACTTCAGACACGAGTTCAAACGTTGTCGGCATCAGTTTTAAAATCGCTTGCAGAGCGCGCGTGACACGATTTTCATTGGGATACCTATAACCCTAAAGCGCTTTCAGCTGAAAAATTACCGCTCCGACTGCTGCATGAAAGCCACTCAGACGAAATTTACGGGGCTTAAAGAAACTCCTTTTACTTTGGTATTTTGTTAACGTTATGTTAGCAGCTATTGGATATGCTGTATGCATGAATACACTATGCTAAGTGGATAATGCAATCCAATGACATCTGTTTTCTTGTTCGGTCTAGATCTATTTATCATGATAGTTAATGCAATTAAACGATGGTAAAGTTGGTACCTTAAAAATACCTCAAGACTGTCACCTACATTGAATATATGCACAAGTTTTAAAAGACAAAGGAAAGGTATTCAAAGTGCCGTGTTGTTCAATTTACGAACTGTTTTGTCGTAGATGCAGGTGCATTGACCATCAATTCATACGAACATAATCCACCAATATTATAAGGCAATTCATCATAGGTTCAGCGGCTTAATTCTCAGGATACACCCAATATTATAGGGTAATTTCTCATATGATATCTAGGCGAGACTAATGTAGTTAGTACCCTTATGAGTAATGACTTGAGTACTTACCTCCATTATGTATGTTCATGTATAGATAACATGTAGATACACGTGCCTTCAGGGAATTTGAAACGTTTAGTCAAAACGTTGTGTTTGAATAAGCCAATCTACTCTGCAGCTCAGGAACTTCTTGGACGTACATACATCATAATGACCGAACTGTTGGTTAAGTAGTTAGACGCTCGGACTCCTAAATGCAATGGTGGGAGTTCGTATACCAAACAGGACTCATTAATTAGTTCCATGTTTTATTATTAATTAATTTCTTAACACTCGTTAAGTATTCAATATTTGTCTGAGTGTATCCGAGTCTAAGTATATCTTGTGAAATCTACTTGTTAGATTAGATCTATACCTTTTTACTGAACCAGCACTTAAAGAACGTCGGATTTGCTTAGATATTCCCTGTCTTGAATTAACTATTACACTTTGATAGCTGACTGTCTTCGCTCAGGCAATGAATATTAAACAAACTCGAATTTCTAAGTATAGATCATACCGTTACAATTACAATGTTCATAGAATACCTTAATGTAACGGAAATAATAAATGGATACCTTACAATTTGTTCTCTCATGATTTGTTCTTGTACATAACATTTTTAAAATTATGCTTCTCTGTATCTTTACGGCCTTTTTTAAACCTTCTTTATATCTATTGAACAATTAGTATCTTCTTTCGTCCTTTTAGGTACTCTGTTTAATCATTTTTCTGCTCTGCAGTTTTTATGGATCTCGCAACATGTTTTTCTCGACTTCCTACCTATTTTACAATATTGTCTGTCGCTGCCATCTTCTTGATATTATGTTTCACACAATTCATAACGTTAACCTACTTGACGCCAGGACAATCATTAAACATTTTCCGAGTTGTTCTTGAAATATAACCTCTGTATAATTTAATCGACAGCCTTACTGTCACCCTAGTAATTACCCCGGGTGTCACACCCCTCAAACTGAAATACCACGTATTTTGTCCATGACAGATATAAGTAAGACTGACAGACAGCGTTATCCTGCAAGCTCTGTGAAGCTTTTCACCAGTAAAGATAACTCAATATATCATCGTTTACTGCGCACGTTCGAAATATAATTTATGAGATGAAAACTCTATGACAACGTAAAACCCCAAAATACAACAATGTAATAAATTATGTTCGACTTTTTGAATAATGTTGTTTTAATTGTCATATTCGTCAAAGTTCGTGATAAATGATTATATCAAGAGTATTCTTAACTTTATCAACCCTTTTTACAAGTTTTAGTAGTTTTAACGCATATAGTTTGAATTTAGAAGCCAACACCTTTATAATAATATAATCAATTTTCAGGCATATCTTTATCTATCCTACAAGTATCAAAATAATTAGAATACAGTTACGTGTCATTTACAATTTAATAATATCGGCAGTAGCCGGGGGATTACATAAAATCACAGCGAAGCAATTAAAGCTTAGAGAAAATATAATTTCCAAGACGCAAGTCGTCTCGCCTTTGTGCCCGTTGAAATTATTACAAACTCATTTCTTAATCAGGCATCGTTTTCAATGGAAATATCAGGACTGTTTTAATTTAATCTCACGTTATTCTACTTGTCAATAAGCATATTGTTATTAGTTGAATGTTATGTTTGAATTTAACAACTTATCAATCTTAATTCACTGGCTATTAGTGTCCTATAGTCTACGCAGCTATTGTAAGTCGTTTAAGTCATCGACTTTGTATCTTCACGTATACGACATCTTCATGTATTATTTAGACTTATTGTCAAATCAAATCCGATTTCTAATATGTACTATATTTTCTTATACAGTCATCGTGTGATTATTAACAATATAGTGACATACCAGTAATCATTATTAGAGTTATTATGTCATTTAACGAGTATCTAAAAAGTGAAAACTTCACAAGGTTCAACTTTGTCAATGATACGAAATTTTGGCATCGACAAACCAATTTGTTGTATAACTTGCTCCCAGTGCTAGGTTAGGTCCATTAGCATTGAGCGCTCTTGGCACGCGGCGCAATCACAACTTGTTGCAACAGTAACTTTCTCTTAGCCTCTCGAGTGGCTGATCCCCGGGGACGAGCGCCAGACCTTACAAAATCGCGTTTATTAGTTAACTCACCATTTCGTTTTATACTCGCACTGTGTGCCATTACCACTATATACCTCACACTATATTCAAACTAAGTTCATCGTCAGAACTATTGAATTATTCTAATGCTTATTGTTTCAATAATGAAGTTATATATTATTATTTTGAAAGTTTTCGTACTATGCAGCTCCGTGAATTCATATCAACTGATTCGAAGTTTCAATAGTGTCTATAATAAAATTAATATCATCTTGTCGACAAAGTAGGACATTGCATCTTTTTCTTGATTAGTTCACATTGAAAAAGATCGGCAATGAAAATTTTTGCAAATGTCACGTTCACAAATTGTTGCGCAGACATTGTCATTTGCTTATTACTCCTATTACGCGAAGTACAACCATTGAACCGTTCAACGAAGGTCACGTTAAGGATCTTAGCTTATTCGCCTTGTTAGTTCGTACATCACGCAATTGCAGACATGGTAAAGTAATAACACGTAGACATCGTTTACAATGCTGTAGAGCAATGTTTCCCAACCTTTTTAGGCCATGTCCCACTTTAAAAGTTGTTTTTTAGGCCTTGCCCCACCTAAAAAATTTCTAAAATGTTTATGCCCCCCATACATAATTTTTAACCTTTAAAAGTTGTCTTATTCTATTAAGAAATAAAAATGGGCATTTTTAAATTCCCCCCTTAACTATCGAATTGCCCCCTGTCGGGCGAGGGCCCCACGTTGGGAAACACTGCTCTAGAGTAAAATAAAAAACAATAAACTAAATCGATAAAATAAAACTAACGGAACTTACCCATACATAACTCCCGAACTTCTCAGCAATCGGAAATGTGCTTTTCTATGTAGTTTTATTCGTCTGCAACAGCTCGTGCACGTTCGGAGTTTTGTGATTTAGTTTTCTTTCGCTGAGCAACAGCGAGAAAATTAACTTCTGGATGTTTCGTATGTGTATAGCCTCGAACGAACTTACAGTAAATTTGTACTTAAACGGTTATAACTCGTTTTATCCATGGTTAAGTTAGGTACTATTCATGACCTGTTTGAGGTCATTGACATCGTTCGAATTATCTGACTGACTCCTTTGTACAAAGTCCAGTGAACCAAACTGCTTAACCGCAGGTCGTGGATCCAGCTTTTAACCAATAATCAGTAACAATATTATGTCATCGTGTACCTACTATTACCAAAACTAGGTTTGACATTAAGAACTCGGATAATGGAACTTTTTGTTAGAGAGTATTAAAGAGAAAACGAGACTCAGATTACATATTCCATGACTTTTTACGTGCACACTAAATGTATGCTTCAATGTTATTCCCTTTCTGTATTAAATGTCTGTAAAGTGTTTCATAGGGCTCAAGAAAAACAGTGTCCATAATTACTCGAGCGTAAGAATTAAATGCGTTGTAAGCTGCAAGCAATTGTAATTTGCTGATTGAAACTAATTGTCGTCCTATCTATAGGGAGAGAATCATGTCCAATAGTGGAACAATGACAGGGTCACGAAAAAGTAAAAGTCAATTTATGACCGCTAACAGAATCGAGTGTTTAGAAGCTTTTCAAAGTTAATTATAGATGTCGATGTGACAATTTTAAATGGATATTGATCAGTCTGCCACTTACATGAAATACGTAATAAGCGTCCTAAACTATGTTTCCTTGAGCCTTCGATTATACCAATAGTTTCGAACCAATTAAGTCCAAAAATATACCAGCAAAGCGTTAACAAGTAGGACGCGATCAGAACGCAGCCTGTTTCAAAGTTGAGACCCTATCATTAATCCCTCCGTCTTAACGATTGTTTTCGGGATTTAAACGCCATCTGTGGCCTGGATGGAGCGATTTCATGAGACTTTGGAACTAAAGGGATTTGGGACAGAATCCATTTTCCGATTGAACTACGTAAACAAGAATCGTCGAAAGTCCTTCACCTGTAATGTTTGTTTCTTTTGTTTTAGAATTAACATACGGGCATGCGGTGATTCTCAAATGCCATTGCAATTCGTGGACTATTATCTAGTTAGAATGTGGATTAAAGATTGAGCAACTTCATGTTTCTAAAGTTTTGTCTATACTGTTAATCGGCTTTTTCTTCACCCTATTTTTGTCCACAGCTGGACACACGAATTGTTGTGTGGAAAGTAACGACTAATTTAGTTTTGCAGACTTTCACACATTTTAGATAACACTAGCCGTGCTAGCGACTTAGTCCGCGTCATTTTATGTAATGCTATAATAAAATATAAATAGTCAAGTTACTTTTTATTACATCAGCTATCTGCCAGTGAATGTCCCGGCAGAATCGCTCCAGCCGTTCCAGAGAACAAACAGACAGACAAAAATTGTTAAAAATGTTATTTTGGTACATGTACGGTACATACATATGCATTCAATAAAAAGCGGTTATTTTAATATCACAGACAGACAGTCCAATTTTATTTATTTGTATAGAGTGTTTGCTCATGAATATTTCTAAGCTATCGTTCGAATTGGTCACGATATGAAGTGTTAATTACTAGTCTGCAACACGCACTCATTCCTTCTCGGCCATTACGCTAACAAATTACTGATTGAGAGCAATCAGGGACTGCGCGCGAGCCTACTGCGCGCTCATAAACGTACAAAGCTTACTTGGACGCGATTTATTTAGGCCTAGAATTTGTGCTAGGATTTTACTTAGACTTGTTTGAGATATTTAATGTTCGGAGCGTTGGATTACGTCTTAAGTTCGAATGTATATTTACAGCTTCAATGAGAAAGTTCTAGATAACTCGACATGTTACTTCAATGGCTTAAATAGATACTAATCTTTGCCCGCGACTTCGTGTGCGTGGAATTGCGGAATCACAGAAATAATTAATGTTATTCTGATTTAAGACTGTTTTGTTGCTCACTTTCGTTTTACCATCATTTGCAAATATGTAATTTGCTGTATACAATAGTCGTAAGCAAGCCACTTATAAAAACAGGCTTTTTAAAAAAATACGCATTTTTCTGTGCTATGAGTGATGGTAGTTGTAATTTGAATTTATTTTTATTAAAAATGGTTTATGACCTTCCCCAACATTCTCTTCTCAAGCATCAAAACAACGAATGTTCTAACGTTCGCACTGCGCGCTAAATTTTGAAATTTCCAAGTTTTACCGAGCCGAAAGTTAAGGCAATTTCAATTATAGACGGTACGAAATTAAATGTGACAGAAGAGGATTATTAAAATTCCACGATAAATGGTGGATTGCTGGGCTGATGTAAAATGAGCATAGTTATAGAGTTTTGATGCGCGAAGACTTTGTAAGGAAAGCGGTAAGGACGACAGAGACGCAAAATGTGGCTCGCCAATATTGCGACAGTTTCCTTTTGTTCACGTGATATTAAATTTAACCACCTTTAAAAGAATGGAATTTTATTATTGAATTTAGCAAATGCCTAGACGTCTAAGCGTATTATTGTGTATACTAATATTGATTAGAATTATAGTTTCATCACAAACGTATAATCAAATATCAGTCGCTATACGAGAATAAGAAAGCAACGTTAGAAAACCATAGAGTTCTGAATAAAGTTATCTGTGGTTTTTCAAATTATTGACAATTATTATAGAAAACCCGTACGCTTGTGTCTTATGTGGATTGCATGTAAATGTGGATATTAAAGTTTCTCTATTACTTGATTTCAACCCTATAACCTCACTTCTTTACGAATTGCCATAATCTTAACTATCTCACCGGAAACAAGGCTAGATTGTATAACCGGTTATTAAACAATTCAAAGGCCTGAGGCTAAGTGCTTATCGCCTTATGGCATTATAAATTAGTTATTAATAGATACCCCTTTCGACAACATATTTACTATGATACTATGTATAGTAGAGAAAGATTTATATCTGGTTACTTATTTAACATTAAAAATTATGTTCGATTTTTAAACATTACTAAATCAAGTGAAACAATTGAATTTAAAAAATGTCAGGCCGTGAAGCATAGACAACTCAGTTCAATTAAATATTAAGAGATGTTTGCGTACCTATAATTTAGAACAAAACTGTCAAAACGTTCTAATTTAAGTTTTTTATTTCGTTAATTAATATCCCGATATAAGTCTTAGTATATTAAGTACTTAATCGTCTACAAACACAGCTACGAAAACCTTAGCCGTAGATTTATTGCCGGTAGACTTAGGTCTTGGATCTTAATTAGATCTGATCTAAATTGCCACAGGCGCAACAGTGATCAAAAGTTTTGTCGCCGGGCACCACTTCAGTATCTTAATTGAGGTGTATTGTGTGATCATGTTAATAGAAAATTTTCAGTATAATACAACAAGCTTAATATGACATTTAAAAAACCGAATGTTAGTTTTCCAATGAATATTACATACAAATAAATGATAAATTGCTTGATAAGGGCATAACTTATATGTATCAGATATTTATCGATAAAACGGCTAATGCATTACCTTTTCTCAGTATCCTGTGTCTGCTCAATATTTTATGAAGGCAGTAATTTTGTAATATTATTCTTCAATCATTTTTATTTGCGATGAAATTAGCGCCCTCTGTTACAATCAGCTAAATTACTAGAACGCATTAAACTCGTAGTTCTATTTTCGTTTTATAAATAGCTACGAGATGGCTCTCTTACTAAGTTTTCTAAATCTGTCTTAATTTTTTTTAAATCTTTGAAAATAGAATATCAGTAAAACAATATGAAATACAGACTTCACGGAGTATTTTTATTAAAAATATTGTAGTTCTGCCGAATACACACAGTGCCATCTGTAACACAATTTAGAAAACATTTCGTATTGTATCATCCAAAATCTTTTGGCACAATTTGTTTTATACGAAAACTCTAGATGGCGCTTTAATTCATTATAATCTCAAATGCGGCGCCCTCTATGAGCTTTTCTCAGACGAGTATCTTGGTGTCTACGAGGGCTTGCGGCCTACCATCGAGTAACTCGTTTGATTATTTATTTTACAGGTTTATTCCTAAATGATGAACGAATAAAAAGCCTTAAAGCTCTTTTATCTCTTTATCTTTTCAACATTTTAGCATAGCTCTTCCTTAAGATTTACATATGTGTATACATATGTGTATATAATTCGAACATGGACTCGCTAAGCCTACTTTAATGTAAACCAGCACAATATTTATTGCGCCAAATTGATTTTTATGGTATAAAATTGGATTTACTGGTATTCAATGGTATTCTACTACCTTTCCTGTAACCATGACATACTGTCGCCTGACTAACAGACTATCTTGGTCAAATTTAGTGCGAACCGTCAACGCTCTAAGTACAAACTACGACCGCGACTAAACATCCAGAACCTGATCATAATGTTAACACGGCAATTAGTTTAATACTTTGTTTATAAAAAGATTAAATACCCTTTTTATGAGCCTCCAAATACAGTTATAGGTAATCCGCTAAAAGTGGTGTCCTAGCCGAAAGCGATAAAAGCTCTTAAAGGTTTAAAATCAGATTAATTTGTTATTTAAAACAATAGTAGGTATTAAAATTGCACTGTGTAAGTAGGTACTACTATGTATAATATCGTTCGAGGTTCTTAAAGGGCCACGTAATAACATAATTTAATATTCCCGAAGCTTTTTCTTTCGCGTAACGTTAAGCATTTGTTTTACTAACACTGGCAGGCTTAATGGTTCTGTTTGAACTCGATACACAGTTTTCTCGGTCCGCGAGCTCGTTATTAACCTGTCACTCACAAGCTTAGTAGGTACATGCTTTTTCTTCTTTTTGTTCTAATAATCTTATACCACCTAAATTACCAATAGCCAATAGCGACAATTTTAAAACATGTATTTAGTATTTAACACACGTACACTCATTTATTACCTACTAGCTTTTGCTTCCCCATTAGCTGATATTACAATGCATCCCAATAAACAAGGCAGCTCCATTTTTCAAACTTTCAACCCCTAGTTTGGCTCCTTAGGGGTGAGTCCAAAATTCCTTTCTCAGATCACTTACGGTATAAAGAACCTATTCGTGAAATTTTTATACATGATGCACAAATTTTTAAATATACTGAAAGTGGTTTCTCTGTATGTATTTGTATGTTTGATGCGAAGCTCTTGCCCGGGGCTACATGAAATTGTTTGTGGTCCAATTCCACTTGTAACAATATTTCAAAGAGCATCATATAATATATATATATATATGTATATATATGTATGTATATATATATATATATATTACAATTCCTTAAGAATGCCATTTTGACTATATTAAGGGCTTTTAATGACATTTAGATATTACGGTCGCGTTAAGGTCACTACAATTTGATATATGAGAGAAAAATGTATACTCGTATAGGATGTAGGTGTCATGAACTCATCTTTAGTCAGAAATGAAAATTATAAGACTTGGCACGAAATTTGAAGCTTATTTTAACTTTAATATAAGCTATTGATTCCGAATTACTAATAGCAAAATTTACTCCCACTTTTCTTATTATCCATGACGTTTTATTGTCTTTTAAATCTTTTGCTCATTTCTATTTTTTATGAACACCCTGAGAGTGAGCGAGATAACGATAAATCCGAAGTCAAAAGGCAGATTTTCTCTCGTTCATTAAAATCTTCTGAACGTCTATAACCTTTCGTAGGTATTCAGGTCACGGAGAAAATGATGCAATAACGATGAAAAATATCACGCCAGGTCCCTAACGGGGTAGGCAAATCACCGAAAGCAATTACAAAACTCATTTTACTAAAATTTTAAAATTATCGTATTATATTATAGGAGAATACAAACCCGCTATATAATATAATCGCTTATTATAAATTAAATAGATAATTATTATTCCTTTCTAAATAACATAATGATTGTATAACAAGAACATTTTAAGGAGATTAATTTGATTTCCCGATAATTTAACTCTTCTGAAAGTGAAATGGAAATTGAAATGAAGGTTTCGCTGTTGAGTCTTTACGAATAAAAATTAAATTTGTTATATTGACTGAAATTATATTTCCCAGTAGGTATTTTCACAACAGTTGGTGCCACCTGTTCGAAATATACAGAGATATTTTAACTCAGTAGTTGGAACAATTTTTTTGGTTTTATTTATTCGTGCTTTGCTGTTTTATGTACACATAGCCTAAAAACATCATTTAATATATATTTTCTATGCAAACGTGGTCCACCTGAGGATGCAACTCTACAACTGCAACAATTAGGATGCAACTACAGACATGCACCGAGCCTGTTAGGCAAGAACGCCTCGGAGGCACTAGTCGCGGTCCTAAGACTCACTGGTGACTTTCCTAACATGCCCAGGCTAGCCTTAAGACCTTTTTCTTGTACTCAAACCTTTTCTATTAAAAATATACCTACTCAGTATCAGTCTATTGAAAACATGTTTATTGAGTACTTTAAAATGTATTTGTACTGCTATGATATTAGCTTAAGACCACTGTTTCTATACCTCCTTATATTTGTACTTACTGCTTAAATAATTTCTTTAATGTCTTGATATTTTCTGTTGAAACATTGAAATAAATATTCCATATGTAGATTTTGTGACTACAGTGTACTTTGCGAAGATAATATATAATAACAGATGTTGTATATCTCAGTGAATAATAACGTTTACAATGTCGCCGAAGTTTCTTTAATGAACCGTCTGTTTTGAGGATTACACGTTATCCCAACTTCTTTCATTTGGCCAATATCATGTTATAAAATTCCTTGTGGTCTAGTGGTTAGAGATCTTGAGTGCTAAGCCGGAGGTCGTGGGTTCGATTCCCACTCAGACAGACAGAGTGATGACATTTGTTTGTTCTGTGTCTGGGTGTATTGAAAATATCCATAAAGTATTACATACTATGCATGTTTGTCAGCTGTCCTTGAACTATGACAAAGGCATTTAATTGTCTGATTTGTAATCACAAAGTAGTGTCTCGATTATTATTATTCATTAATAAAGTATATCTAAAACAGCATTCCCCATAACGTTCTGTTTTCGTTATATGTATAAGTAAGAGAACAAAAAGAGGAAAATGATAAATATCAGGGAATTAATAAAAGGGATCAAAACACTTTTACAATAAATATCGCGGCTCAACCGAACTAACAAGCAAATTCAACGATATACGATTATTACGGTGCTTGGGTACCTACTCGTATTGTATTTCAGGTTGGTAATACGCTTTTACGTGTCGTAAAACTTTAATAAAATCCCACAGTAATGAGACTGAAACGGCGAGGGACGGAAAAATTATTAACCTACACGAATACACTCGCTATATTTGGTAGCTACTTGAGTGGGCGAGGCTCTTCGTTATGTTTTACTTTTAAGCACAAAGCCCTATTTGACCCTATCTGAACTTCATGATAAAAGCATTTATTACCACTCAATGATGTTGCATTATACATATGACAGCCGTCGCCAAAAAATTATTTATGTTATTTGAAAAACCTGCAATGTATCCACCAAATAACCAATTGTGCCACGTTGCCTCCCCAGGCAATTTTTATATATTAATTAGAACTGCTAGATAGCTTAAACCTGGAATAGAACCGCCCTGATAACAATTAAGCGAAACAAGGTCGGTGGCGCAGCGTGCTTAAACACCAATTGAGCTAATTTGTCATAAAACAAACAATTATTCAAAATCTAAAACTGAACACTATTGTTTCGGGGAATCCCAAAATTCCCCAATTGAAAGCGGTATTACCAACGATTCAATTAAAGAAACGCCTATTTCGTCCTTTAAAAAACAATTAAATGTATAAAGAATTTAACAGTACAAAAAGTACGTCGTATCTCAAGTATGGGTGTAGTAGATATATTAATGGACATAATTAAAGTTACTATTAAGCGTTACGCCATGTGTGCTCCAGAGATCTGGCAACAATTAATATATTGAATTCAATATAATATATTGAATTGTAAAATATTGTCCGGTGTTGTAAAATTCTTAGTTTAAAGTCGTCAAACTTTGTCGGACGGGTTAATGGCGGTGTATAAATACAAAAATAGGATGGGTCATATCGCCCACATTTGTACTCGTATTGAAGCAACATGTCAATCCGCTTCGAGCTTCCCAAGTGCCCAGCAGTGGGAAAAAAGTATTGCAGACGTCTATACGTTGAAAGTGGTATTTCCTTTCATGTTACGTTCCATCTTATTTGTTTTGTGTTCCACATTTAATAAGCGCTACATATTGAAACAAGCTCCACGGTTCTTTTCATCTGTTTTATTCTCTGTGCTCAGGTTTTTTGTTTCATTATTTATTATAGCAATTGTGCCAGATACATACAAAACGAAAAATACACTCGGAAAACATAAATAACGCTTCGTTCTCCCAGCCCTGTAGCTGGATACCGTTACCCATTGACAAATAGTATTTTCACCAACACGCAAAGATCAATAGATTTGTAAAGTCATCACTGAAATATTTACGTAGTTCAAAACTTACTATGCAGTTGCCACCATGGCAGCCAGTAAAGCAAATGGTCGCGTCTGATATGTTTTCACAAATATTATCTATACCACGGTGCCTTGGGAGAGACACCAAGATATATGGGAATTTTACCCACTGAACAGCCCCTTGGAGGCCTTAATTTAAGCTGTTGCAGGACCCCGGGATCTCAATGTCGTGTTCCTCTCGGGAAATCCCACGTGTTCACGGTCACGGTCGCTGGCTAGACGGCTCCTGCCCCTCACTCGAGCCGTCCACGATACCGGAAGGCTTTTAATTGTTTATTTATTTTTAATCCTTTGGATAACTTACAGGTATACACAAGCAATACATAGAACAGAAAGGAAGAAGGTCACTTAAAAGTTTTAGAGCCTGTTACCGTTAAAGTTTAATATCCTGTTACGACAGACAGAAGTTACCTTAGCTTTATTCTGGTCTCGATCTAATGCAAAGTATTACCTAGGCTTTCAAAGGCTTCAAAGGCTTTGTGGATAGGCGTTTTCTAGGTTTGGAGCTTTCAAATCAGTCGAATTCACCCCCAAACGCCAGCCTGCCATACAATAAGAATTCCAATCAGTATCAATTACTTAAGTATCTATCAACCAAGCTAAAAAATAACTGTTGTAATGGAACTTCTAATATGGAAGCTCTCGCGAATGATTAAGTTGAAAAACATCTCTGAATTAAACACATACGAGTACATATTTTACATACATAAAACAAGTACATATTGTTCGTTTAACAAAAACTTCATACAAAATGATGCCACATGACTTTCTCTATTATCAACAAAAAAATTTATTGCATATAAAAGGAACCCCACAATTTCTTATGTAACTCGAATACAGTAAAATAACAATAAAGCTCCGTTGAAAGAAGAACGAGTTGAATGCTGAATTGCTGTTGTTTTAATTTTGTATAGAATTCAAAACACATGATGTTAACTTAGTTACATAGTTAATAATTTTGAGATTTTGGAAAATTTGCCTGGATAAGATTACTATTAAAAATCACTCGTTTTAACGATGAAAGCAAACTTTAAATGTGTTAAATCTTCCCAACTACCCTTCAATGGTGTTACGGGCTAGCCTTATCCCTTTCTATTTTAATAGGAGCTTCCTACGAAACAAGGTAACGATAAAAAGTTAATGATTATGATTAATTTAATTAGCTTATCACATGTTTGTTATGGGAATTATATTTTAATTCACGAATTATAAGACAAAACGAATCATTTTGTGTCGAATAATTTACGGCGCTATTGTACTACTAATGATAAATTAAAATAAAATCTTTTCTATACTTCTCTGTTCATAGCAATTTATTAGACATGTCACAGTCGCCCGCTATTCGCTTGAAATTCGCGTCGTATTGGCCGGTACCTGGCGTGTTACATTGTATAATGGCATTTATTATTATCATTTACACACGTTATTTTGCCTGCTTAAACAGGTGTAGTGACGATATTATCTTATTATTTCACTCATAAGTATGACAGTTGCCGTAAATTGTACATCTCTCAGGTAAGCAGCAACATTCGTGTTAATTGGTTTACGCAACTATCCCACTCTTAAGATTCCAAGGATTGACAAAGAATAACAGCGCAGAACTGGCATACGGCTGGTTTATAAGATTTGAACTAGTTTTTCATTGTAACTAGTAAATACTTAGATAATAATAATTATTATTTTTATTTAGACAATACCTCACACGGTTATCCGTTTTCACGTTAAGTAATGGAATGCCGGTGTTATAGAAACCGGGCAGCTAAAAAACATCCATATATACATAGGATAGAC
>DWUN01001520.1:0-16365 GCA_018249975.1 Passova gellias | reverse complement strand
CCTAACGGGGTAGGCAGAAAGCACCGAATGCCAAATATCTCTGTCCTTGCAAACCTGACGCGCTTCGTCTACATTCAATAACTAATAGGTGTTTATGAATAAAAGTAACAACTCGTCGTAGTAACCGTAGGCAGCTCAAGTAAATTGAAAAGTTTTCCATATACAAACAAACGTGGAGACAAAACTGTAATGAGTTGAGGATGCTATATGTAGATAATAAGATGCAGATACGCCAATGGAAGAAAACTAGAAATATTTTCAATATACTTGACGGGAATAAAATACTGTCAATGGAGTTAAAGAAAAAATATTTCCGTTTCACATTTGGCAGTCTCCAATGTTGTAATTGTAATGTCTATAGGCTACGGTGATTACATACCATTAGATGGAATGCTATCTACTTGCCATGCAGTTACACTATATTTATTTAATTGTTTTTTGCTATATATGTGCTCGTTTCTACTGTCTTATTTACTTTAGATTTCGTTTTATTGCCTTGATTAGATATCACAATTGGTAGCGTACTACGACTCTGTTTTTATTGTCTATATTTAGACTTAATCCACAGCTTTTTATAAAAACAGATAATGGTCATTATAGTATCGCTATTATCATTAAGTGGTTATAATTTAAATATAAAAGCATTTATTAATGCCAGACACTGTAACGACAAAGTGTAGGTCGTGTAGCATATTTAATATATAGATATATTACTTTTTACTCAATTCGCGGGCACAGTCCGTATGTATGTATATACGAATACTTTTAGGATTTAGCATTTTAGTCAAAAATGATAAATATAGTTTTTAATTACAATACCTACTTATTATTTCATCGATAGTTAGTATAAT
This sequence comes from Passova gellias, assembly GCA_018249975.1. Taxonomy (NCBI): domain Eukaryota; kingdom Metazoa; phylum Arthropoda; class Insecta; order Lepidoptera; family Hesperiidae; genus Passova; species Passova gellias. The sequence goes on along the minus strand of DWUN01001520.1, from coordinate 15,514 downwards.
TAAAATCAAAATGTGTGACGTACATTGTGTCATAAATATGCATAATATACAAATATATGTGTCCACTTAATATCAATCGTTTCCTGTTTTATGACATAATATAAATATCTGCCCCACAATGATATCAAATGATCGTATGAAAGGCACTTATGTATTCACCTACTTTCTTCGGCATTGATGTCCAATGACACCATTTCAGTAATATAATTAATTTGGGAACTAGTACACCTAAAAATATTTATATCACATGAACCATTTTGCAATCAAAACGTCTTAATTAAATGTTTATGTTAATAAACTAAATTCCGTTTTATAATTTAATTTCATATAGGTAGTATATTTTATATACTGTACTATAAACCAACTTACCTAATATAAAAGCTCATTTTGCATTTGTAGGTACTAAAGATATAGAATCAATTTCTACTTTATTTATTTCTATGTTTACAATATTAAAACCTTTTATGAAGCATGAATTTAATATCTAAAGGTATATTTCAATTGATTTTATATTTCCTCAACATTTCTTCTAATGTTTCGAATTATATTTGTAATAACAGCTTCATTTAGTAACACAGATAATATTTATGTATATGTGAATGTAATTGTATTACAGATAAACAACAAGAACTCGATTTGCCATCACTTCAGGTCGATGAGAGCTCTGAACGTATCAAAAAGAAGGAGAAGCCGCGCCCTTTGGGACCTGGAGCCACCATGTCACAAGTTAGTTTTCTCTTGCAAAAATAAAAATAAATACATGTTTGTAATTGAGACGCGTTGTTGTAGTTTTACAAAAATTCTACTGAAAGGCGCATGCGCCAGGCTGGCTTGGTGTTGCCATTGTTGGCATATGCCTACAACAAAAAAGTCTCACTACTGGAAATGGTTTCTGTGTAAATTATATAAGATATGAGTTACTGCCCAATGCGTTTGTTAGCAGTTTTTTATATGCCCTCGATGTTTTGTATAAGGTTCAATATTTTTTTGCGATCAACAACAACCCGGTCTACTTGATTAGCTTACCGTTAGAAACAAAGAACGCTTATGAAAACTATCACCTTTCCAATAGTCTTGCGACGGTGAAGGACCAATGCAATAAATAAAAAAGCCGGCACACGTTATCAACACAATTTTTTTGTTATCAGTTTTTTATAAGGTACATGTTGTGTCTATTCAGGTCATACATGGATTAATACGTAATAACTTGTGATCAGTGACGTTACTTGTTGACAAAAGTTTTGTAAACCACTTACATAATTGTCATATTTACATGATACCTACTTGGTCCGTTGAAAATGTGAGAAAATCAGTCATAATGTTTTAACTAAATACATTATCTATTTTATATACATATATACGAATATATATGTATCTAATCGCGTTACATTAATTATTCGAGGATAAACTATAGGAACATTAGTATTATAATTATTTTTACTCTTTTCTACAGATATCTGGAGTCAAAAGAACACTTACGCACACAAACAGCTTCACTGGTGAACGCGTGCCGAAATATGGTGTTGAAACACCACACGAAGAGGAGTTGGGGCGTTTGCTCAGCGACTTGGATCGCTGGGGAGTTGACATATTCCGCATTGGGGACCTGTCATGTGGTCGCCCTCTCACTGCCGTTGCCTACGCTGCGTTCTCATCCCGAGAGCTACTCACCACGCTTCAGATTCCAGCACGCACCTTCCTTGCTTTTGCCGTTACACTAGAAGAGCACTATGTACGCGACAATCCGTTCCATAACTCACTGCACGCGGCTGACGTCACACAGTCTACAAATGTACTTCTCAATACGCCGGCTCTGGATGCCGTTTTTACACCGCTGGAAGTGTGCGCCGCCCTGTTTGCTGCGTGCGTTCATGACGTTGACCACCCTGGCCTCACCAATCAATTTCTGGTGAACTCCAGCTCCGAATTAGCTCTCATGTACAACGACGAGTCCGTATTGGAAAATCACCATCTCGCCGTAGCTTTCAAGCTATTACAGAACGATGGCTGCGATATTTTCGTCAACCTACACAAAAAACAACGCCAAACGTTACGAAAAATGGTCATTGACATGGTGCTCTCGACCGACATGTCTAAACACATGAGTCTTCTCGCTGATCTCAAAACAATGGTGGAAACGAAGAAGGTGGCCGGCAGTGGAGTCCTTCTGCTGGATAATTATACCGACCGAATACAAGTGTTAGAGAATCTCGTACATTGCGCTGATCTGAGCAATCCAACCAAACCCTTGCCCCTGTACAAGCGATGGGTTGCATTACTTATGGAGGAGTTCTTCCAGCAAGGTGACCGTGAGAGAGAGCAAGGCATGGACATAAGTCCGATGTGCGATAGACACAATGCTACAATAGAGAAATCTCAAGTCGGCTTCATCGATTATATTGTGCACCCGCTTTGGGAGACATGGGCAGACCTCGTGCACCCTGACGCGCAGGACATATTAGACACCCTGGAAGAGAACCGAGACTACTACCAGAGCATGATTCCTCCGTCGCCGCCTCCCGCGCCGCTGCAGCATTCTGACGATGATCGCCCTGAACAAATTCGTTTCCAGGTAAAGTATTTTAATTCTGAGTCACAAACATTTCCATGTTGAGTAGTTCCTAATGACACCGATATTAACAAGAAAATAGATAATTTTAATTAATGGACGTTTTGTGTGGATTATTTATTTTCGCCACAATATTGCAATTATGGTTTAATGTTGGAAAAAACATTTCTGTTTTGTTATGTTGTGTGGTTAACCGCTATAGTGATAATGATGGAAGAAACCTATATTTTTCGTAAAATCAGTTGTATACCTACACGTTTTTTAACTTCCACTCTACATTCGTCAAGAATGGCAACTTTATTGTATACAAAGTGTACTATCAGGTCTCTCAATCTCGGTATTTGGCAAACAGAATTGAAATTACCAATTACCAAAAAAGCGCAGATCATTTGTATAGTGTCTTGAGTATTTATTGCATGTTTATTTATTATACAGGTAACATTGGAGGAAGGCGAAGGCTCAGAGGACTGCGAAGGCGAGGGTGACGGCGGGATGTGACGGAAACTGCTGGGGATCTACAAGAAACTCTCTGAAAGAATGCAAGTGTGGTGGAAACTCTGGCAGTAGGCAGAGTGCACCTATGCTCGTCGGCCGATGGGGGAACTTTAGTCTTGTTGATACGCGGCCGCGATCCGAACAATGTGTGTTGTGCAATTTAGCTTAATACACGAAAATTTATTATTAGTGGAATCTACAAAAAAACTGGCGTTCACTGTATATCGATGTGCATTTCCCGGCACGAAACTTAGACTCTTATATTATAAAAATGTGAAAATAAATTCGTGTTTCTTCAAAAAATAGTTCAAAACAACCAAAGTAAATTACTAGCAGCCAGTACACTGCTAGTGTAGCTAGCTGATACGAGTACGTAATAGTAAAGATCTGAGCAAAAGATTCTTGTCGGGAATAAAGGATGTGGAATATACATTAACAGAGCACCTATCTGCGACAGGCGTAAATGTTTTACATTTGTGTGGATAGTTTCGTCGTAATTGTGAAAGTCCACCAATTTTACTCACAGTCTGTAAGTAATTAGGCTTCTGAGTGTATAGATATGTGATTGTTTTAAGATGTTGTTGGCCGACACTGTGCGCGATTCGTTGACGCTTATCGACCGTCGAAATGTGACGATCCCAGTGTATCGTTACGTTTCGAACATTGTAGAATTATTTGTATATGTGAATAAACGCGCATTATTGTCTAGAGTTACCTAATGACTAAATGATATGTCCCTCCAATGACTCTATCGTTCGAACGTCTATTATTTTTTATCTTGATATTTGTTTTGTAACCAAAGATAACAAAGTTCGACTTCTCGTTTCACGTTAGATATCCCTGTGAGTAGGTAGTTGGTCTTCAATTCGTAAAGTTTAAAGTCGTATAAGTAGATTTTAGCCGTCGATACCGTATATACCGGTTCGACTAAGTAAGGACATTGAAAACGCTTATTAATTGGTATGAAAGGGTAATTTATATTGTCATATCATCCACTTTTCTCATATTTAATACGGGTTTGCGATAATGATGTTATTCACCAAAATATAGTAACATAATAAATATCCTAAATATAAAGATACTATTTTAAGGTGAATTTTTAAATACCTTTCGGACTTGTTGTGTCTTTCTGAATATGAAATATTCGGCCGGTCTCTCGCTGAGAAGACACACTCCCGAATTCATCCTGTTAAATAGCTTTACTTACTTTTTATTTGTTAACCTCATAGCACCTCATTTCTCGTGACGGATCGCTGGCGATCCATTTATTTTCTCTTTAGGATAATGTATTATTTTTATAAATTACAATTTTATTCTAGTTCTCTTTCACCCAAAAAGATGAGTCATGAATTTTTAGAAATTAAAGTTTGTGTATTCCTACAACTAACAGCTTGAATTGTTTGAATAAAATATAAGTACTAACACAGGCGTGGTTTGCGACTAACTTTTCTTTCGAGTGTAGTCAAGTATTCACAAAAATATATTATAATTATTACCTAATATGTGCAAATATTACACGGCACGCGGGCCGGGTCTTGCAATAGTACGTATTAAGTAGATCGTCTCTAAATTTTGCGCACAATTCGTTGTCTTCATCCTGAATTTCATATAATAATTATGATCATCTCAGACATCACGAAGCGTAGATAACTACAATTTTATATAACCGCAGATCTGATACCACGCGTCATCTCACTTGTATTTATAGTATAAGCCATTGTATCATTCAATTGCGACTTTCGACACGCTCTAACTTCGAAATATTTCATCCATTCATACGGTTATTAGAAGGGTAGAATACTTAATTACCTGTATTACGTATGCATTTCATCGTATCTGTCGTTTTAATGTACGATTGTATTATTTTCGAGCTGGTCTCTATTTTTATGTACTCAAAAGATATTTCTAATGAACCTACCGACCGTGAATTTTGTGTTTCCTCAAAGTACTACATTTCTCACTTTTATACTCTGGCGTACCTTTTGTGTAAGTATTATTTTATACATTTTGTCCATACAAGTTCATTCATCAGTTTCAAGAACGAAGGTCCAATATACATTATTTTCGTAGATAAATTAAGATTTAATTCGGCAAACAAAATAGAAAATGGTACGCGATGTCGCTATGTCTTAACTATTACATATTTGATTTTGTACCTACGTTCATACTTAAGCATTTGAAATATCAACATTAATTAAAATACTAAAAAACGCTTAACTACATAATTGTGTGTTAAATAAATAGGAATATTACGTTTAGAAAAATCTTTGTTTTAATGTATAGTTATATATGTACCTAATAAAGTCTACGTAAAATTTGTTCGATGAAGTATTTGTACTGCAGTAGAGTCGTGTGGTGCACACCCGTTCTTTTCGTAGTTCATAATAATATTTGTACACTGTACAGAGCCAAACGTAGGCCGATTCTACAGGTTTCTTATAAATACTGTATCTTTATATGTAAACTGTAAACATAATAAATGTATGATTAGTTAATAACTATATTGTACTCGTTGTTATTTACAAACGATTTTATCAACGTATTAGGTACAAAATGTACTTACAAGAAACTGTTCGTATTCAAGGACTCATAGTATAGTGACGACTTGCCTGGAAGAAATCACTTCCGCGATACCCTAATGTTTAAGACTCGTGTTAAATATTGTTCACTGCTCTACGTAGCTAACCACCAAAGAACCGATTTGATAACTTAGTGATTGGACATTGTTCATAAAATATTATGTATCTATGTGATTATTGCATGTCATCTTCCTATTCGAATTACTTGTTTAGAATTATCAAATAAACTATATCTTGAAGCGGTTTCAGTGTTATATGTTTTGTCAGTATGAAAACTAACGCTAAGATTGAATAATATCTAGATAAATTATAAATACCAATTTAACGTGTGCAATGCTGGTCATTCACATTACTTATTATTTATGTATGTTTAAAATAAAAATAGCTTGTAATAGTTTAAATGAATATTTCAGTTGATTAAAAATATTAATGTATTTAGAATAAAAAGATATTCGACATAACATGTTTGTTTTATTATTAATTTGCCCTTTACATTCAAAAAGCGTTATTTGAAAATCTTATTCGATGTTCAATTCGATGCAATATTCGAAGAAATAAAATAGAGATGTTTAAGACTAGTAGGTATCAAGGACCAATATCACCGATAATACTAATTACAATCTTACGAAACAAACTCGACACGCAAATTGCACATGAGCTCAAATTTTTATACATAAACTTTTATACTTATTTATTATTTTATTACTTACTTTTACTTTACTTATACTCACTATAAATTTATTTTCGCCATATTGCCAAGCAACAATGACATGGTGAAAACATCTCGGTATTTCAGGCGAGTAGGTACCTGCTTACTTACATTCAAAAATATCTCTTCACTTCATAATTATAGGAGAAAAGAAACACATCTAATTCCTATTCTTAACATATAAAAAATACGGAAGTAGGTCGCATTGACGAATGTATACCTAAGCCTAAACAACAGGAACATTAATCAACCTTGTGTCCTCAGGTGGGTTACGTATATTTCAATTTTTATGAGTTCACCTCACCAATACAACACGTTTTTTCCATGGCAGTAAAAGTCACTTGTATAATATCACACTACTATAAAAAATATTCTGCCGAGAATACTTCTGATAGTGCCACCGACATACAATAAACACTGTATACCTACTGTACATGTTGATACCCATTACAAGGCACATACTTACTCCTCATCCATGAAAAAAATCCTAACATTTATTTTCATATACCCTCACAATTCTACACTTCTCATAATTTTAATTACGAGGCCACTTTCAATACTTTACAGTTATACTCACTGTATCTTAGATTAGATGAAATTAGATTAATGTTTGTAGTATAAAATGGAACTAAGCAAAAAATATAATAAGCAAAAACTTAAAATACTGAAAACAATTGGCAAAGGCACTTATGGGTGTGTATAAATAACATAGATATCCTTGAATTGTAATGAAAATAATTACTAAATTGTGTATTTACTTCTCTCATAGAAACGTGTATTTATGCGAAAACAAAATTAATAATGTATTAACAATAGTAAAGGACTTGGAAATGAATACAAGGCCTCACATTCTGAAACAGGTAAATATGGAAGGTTAACTTTAATTTAAACATAACGTTGGCAAATTGCAGTTTCCATAAGCGATAAAGGACGTTGAGTACAAATTACATAACGTTTGTTACGAATTTGTCCGAGATTGTATTATAGTTTTTTTTATTACTTGACCATGCAAACAGGGAGGCAGGCAGGCCACCTGATGGCAAGTGGTCATTATTATACCTTTAGCTGTACCTAACGAGACACTAATGCATTGCTTTTAAAGAAATCATTTTTGGCTCGTTTTTTTAAGAACCCTATATCACAACAATCCGAAAATACCTCAGAAGAAAGTTTATTCCACATTAAAAACTTGTGGGATGACCACCAAATGTGTCAACTATTCAACATTAGAAAGAAGTCAGAGTTGTCCAGGTCTAAATCAAATTCAGGAATATACGTACTAGCGTCCAGTAACATACCTACAACTCATGACAAAAAACTTTGGGTTTTACTACTTCAATAATAAATTGTTTCAGGACATTACAAATGAAGTGGACATATTGTCTACTCTGAACCACCCAAATATAATAAAGTTTTATGATTGCTACTATATTGAAAACAATGTGATGATATGCATGGAATACGCTTCTAGCGGAAATCTAGCGGAGTACATGTATCAACAATATCCAAATTTAATGAAACAGCAGGCAAGTACCTATTATATATTTTTTCGTTACCATCACAATTAACACGTAATTACAACTAACGTGGATCTGTTTAAGATTCTAAAAATTACTTAGTGGTAGCCAACAATGCTCTAAATTTTATATGTATTTCATTTTCGTGATTCTATTACCATTAGCATAAGGAGAACTGCCATTTTTTACTTAAGTAGGTATATGGATTTCCAAAAGCCATACATACTTACAGCTTAAATCCTTATGAATAGTCCACTAAATACGTAAGTAAATGGCAAGTAACAGTAGTAGTTGTACACAATAAGTAATTGAACTCAGATGTTACTAATTTGCCTTTAATTTTCAATTTGTTTCATTTTACCAGGAGATACTGTTTTACTTTTGTCAAGTTCTACTAGGCGTACATTACATACACAGCCTTAACATTGTGCATAGAGATCTGAAAGCTGAAAATATACTTTTAACAGGAAAAAATGGAGTCATTGTCAAAATCGGCGACTTCGGTATATCAAAAATGTTAGCCAGGTAATAACAATGTTTAATATTGTAATAAATAATATGTGCATAAAAACTTAGTTTAGTATATTTATACAATCTATACTAGATCTACTGGTTACCCGTGTCTACTTCACTTTTCCGCATTATGGGTCTTTGAGTTTTAAATAAATGTATCAGTTCGGCCTTCAGCCATAAGTAGGCCTTTTCTGTAGTAGGTCTTGTTAGGTCTTTGTCGATGGGCCTTACGTGCACCTACGTTAGGTGTAGCCCTTATTTGACATGATTTTTCTTTAAAGTTGCAACTCCTACGTTCAATTCCAGCGCTAAAAAAACCTCCACAGTAATAGGAACCCCTTACTACTTAGCGCCAGAGTTATGCGAAGGCAAGCCGTACGATACAAAAAGCGATGTGTGGGCTCTGGGTTGCTTGCTGTATGAAATGTGTACGCACAAGAGAGCTTTTGAAGCAGAGGTAAGTAATTTAGGATACTGCTAACCGTTCTCGCTCTATTTTCTTATATTGTTTTATATATTTTTTATATTTCTACAATTTAGAAATATGAAATGTAACATTAAACGTTAAATAAAATGAAAATCTAAAGAATGCGGAAATTTATGTTATAAATGATTTTTTTTAACACATTTTTCCTCTCAGATAGAAGTTTGTTGTCCCAGTTCAAATGAATTTTATTTTCAGACACTTGTTGGTTTGGTGAAAGCCATAATGAGCGCCAGCGTTCATCCTATTGACTTGAATGTATACGACAGAGGTATGCAGGAGCTAATAGATTCAATGCTATCAATCCTGCCTGATAAAAGACCTACGATAAAAAACCTCATGGGCCGAATGATTGTATTGCCAATAATTTACACCGTATTTCTGGATGCCGGAAATGATGAACTATTAAATTCAGATTTTAAAAACTAGTTTTCATAATTCTCATATTTACATGTTAGAAATAAACAATTTATAGGTAAAATAAAATACTTATTATTTTCTAGAAAAACTTGTTTTATTCTGTAAAAACTTAGTAAAGAAAATAAACTAAGCTGATAAAATACGAATTGCGGTGATAAATTTAAAAAAATGCAATGAATTTAATACCCAATTTTATCGCTTCTGTAGAATCCTATAACTTTTAGTATACATTTTTGCAGCTTAATACCGAAAGTTTTTTGTATTGTCTGTTCTAACCAGCTCAATTGAGAATATGAACAACCGCAAATTTTCTGTTCCCCTGTGTAGATATCTGCTCTTACAACTAATATCATAGATACAAATTTGTTTTCAATTGTTACTGTCCATTAGCTTGATCAGTTTCCATTTCTTCATCTTCAAGTTCTGAAATCAGGATCAAAGTTTTTTAATTAATGTTAAATAACGATTTATTTTTTATATAGGTTATATAGGCAAGTTTTGTTAGCCCTTTGCCCATAACTCCGACAACACGAACAATGGCGGTTGTACTATAGCTATGCCACAAACGGTGTGTTATCCATAAATGGACTCATTAAACTATGAACTTGCTTCATTCATTAAAAAAACTATGAACATTGACCATCCTTAAATATGGAAGTCCAGGATTTGCAATATCCACATACTATTTGAAATACATCTGTGGACATTCATTAGTAAACTATGAAACTAAAATCTACACTCAAGTCAATTTAAAAATACAATTCCATTCCAGACATTTTTAGCAGCTCCATATGAACCGCAGACACCTAGATGGGATCAAAATAGTGTGTATTAATATTTTAAAATAACAGGGTGATGTTAAATATTTATATAAATAAACTCTATATTATCTAAGCCATATACGATGCAACCCATTAGCTTTCCACCATAAGGTGGACACATATCTCTTCCTGTAAGTGAGGAAGACCTGGAGTTTACTTCACCACACCATTACAATGCGGATTTGTAAAGGTAGTGAGTGATCAATCTCTTCCGGTTCAGTTTACTAAGAGAAACCCCTATTATCTGATAAGTGGTAACGACTGCTAAACCTGTGATCCACAGTACGTAAAACTCGTGAAAATTAGCCACAAGTGGTTATCTCTGCACGAGCTGACAGCAGTCCCGTCTTCCAAACTATAAATGCTGTTGACAATTTAAGGGAAATGAAATTACATTTGGTAACTAAGACTTGCTCATAACAGCACTACAACATTCATTACCTGTGCTGTTATAAAGCTTCAAATACTTTTTCTCTAGAAAGCTGTAGTACAAATTTCAAATTTAAGAAACTGATTAAATATTCAATTCATACTTATAAGTGTACCAAATGTTTCGACTTACGTTGATCATTTGCATGGGGCTGCGGTGGCAACGGCTTCTGGCCAGGTATTTGGCCTGACTGCAGCATTCGTGTCAGCCTCTCCACCTCTTGCAAAGAGGTAGCGTTTTTAATAGCTTCTCGAATCTTGTTTATCTCTTGAGGGGTGAGATCTGTTGAAACAACAACAATGTGATACAGATTATTTGCACATTACAAAACATAAGTCATTTAGCATATAGCATACACAATAAAGAAGTAGCTTGTGCAGCAATCATGTGTTGACATATAAATGAAATTTTGTAAATTCCTGTGCTTTTTTTTCAAACGTAGAAACACATTACAAATTTAATAAAGATTAATTTTACTAATACATACTTGATTTAGAATCAGACATGTTTCCTCCGGGAACAAATGTTTTTGACTTTCTAGAAATATCCTTTTGAATTTCTTTTCCTTTCTTGCTCTTAAATAATGCTAAAGCGTCATCTCTTTCTTTTTGTTTTATCTTTCTGAAATCTAGGAGTCTTAATTCGGGTAACTTGAATGCAACATATGCTCTGAAAAATAAAGTGTAGTTTTTATATGAATATGTCTGTAAATAGAGCATGACTGTGAATGACTGTACCGGGACAGGATCAAGAAAAAGATGGTTACAAAAGAAACATTAGGGACCCGGCGTGATGGTATAATAATAACAATAGTTCAGTGTAGAGTGTTTGCTGGAGAAGAATTTGATTACAGATCTATAATTAAAATCTATCTCAAGTAAAAACTACGATAAAACCACTAAACATCTGCATGAAATATATTACCTGTAATGTTGTTTATTAGCAACTGGATTATGCATCAGTGACAATGTGCGTAGTCTCGGCAAGGTTGCCAGAGGATCCAAATCACCTAATTCAGCAATATTGTTGTTTGTTAAAATAAGTGATTCTAAATTTGGCAAATACAGTTCCAAACTCTCACCTATTCTTCTGCAATAAGAAATAAGCTATTTAGCAGTTCATGGTATTCATAATATATTCATAGCCTATGGACAATTTCTATTTTTAACACATTGTCAGAAAAACAAATACTATATACCTTTTAACAGTGTTATGAAAATATGACGTATATTTACGAAATAAGCATGTGTTAGCTATTTTTAATTTTTTTTTTACATAATTCAGCCCAGAAACCAGGAAGACAAGCCAGTTTATAGAATTCTATCATAAATAACAATGTCCAGAAACTTTTATCACCAAAATAATGGCTTCACAAAGAAAGTATTTCATTTATAGGCATAGTTGTACTGTTCCAAAGTTAAAATGGTTCCAGAATCAATTTAATATTTGCCTTCAAATTGATTAAAAAAAACAATGCAACGCTAAACACTCATACTTGTATCATAAGTCAAACAGTTACTCACAGTAGGAGTTAGGCAGAGACAAATATAATGATTAGAACATTATTAAAAAGAATGTTAAAGTAAAAAGGTATTGCTTTAGAATAATCGCCAAAATATACCACAGTTAACTATGATTTGGACATTACTGAGCATCATCATAGGGCTGAATATTTCCATTTATTCACTTATAATGGACTTAATTCGCAGCTATTTCATATTATAATTACCAAGGTACACTTACACCATTCTATTATTATTAAACAATAAGCATTTGAGTCTTTTCAAAAGAGGAAATCCATCAAGTTTTCTTATATCATTGTCGGAAAGGTCTATAGTATCAAACTGGTCCAAAGTTGCACCTAAATTTTCAATTTGGGGAATTTTATAACCTGAAAATACATGTTTTACATTAGATACTGTAATATTTGTAATACTTATAAATAAATAATAACAAGAAAAAGATCTAGACATTAAATAGAACCTGAGGTAAGTTCAGTGGCCTTGCCCGTAATTCGGCTAGTCCGGCATATTCTAATAATGTTAAAGCTGGCGAACGAGGATGAAGGTTCTCTCCCATTTAAACTACAGCAGATTGGGGTGTCTTACAAACAGTGCTAGATAGGATCAGGTACCCACATGCAAATGAATAAATTAATCTATTTTTAAGCAGTTCTCCCGCTTTTCATTCTGAATTGTTTTTTTAACAATTTTCCCGCTTTTAATGTAATGTTAACCAAGACTGTAGCATTACACTATAAATTCTACCGGTCTAAAATATCAACGGTAAACTAAGCAAATGGTTGAATAATAGATAAATAAAAAACAGACAAATTTAAATAAACGTTTTCAAAATGTAAAAGCTAGGTTATGCCAATATGATGTATTAAACAAACCTCTTAAATCTAATTCACGATCCCGACAAGGATTCATGTACTGCATAGAATTTTGTATAAGTTCTGTTGTTAATTTCACCATTTTTACTACGTGCTTAATACTAGATAAATAGCAAGGTTCAAGATATTTAGTTTTATGTCGATTTACACAACACCTCAACTCAACAGACTCAAAACAATATACATTATACACAAATGAATACAATAAATTCAACACAATACTTAAAATAGTCCGTATCTCCGTATCTATGGTTTACCACAGACCACACGCAACATGCTATTGTCTGTGAAACTTATAGTAAGCCATTGAGACGCAAGCCTTGTGACATTTAGTCTTGTGTGTACAGCTCTGTGTGATACTTTCATTTAGTCTTTGGTTTTAGGGGCACACTGTAACAATAATTAAATTGTTAAATTCAATGATTTCACTAGGTATATAGAATGGGGTACAGCAAATTAGGTGTGGAACCTTCTTACATTTTGAAATATAATTTTAGCTTCTATATACAGAGTTGTATACTCACAAAGCCATTGAACATAATTAAGAAAAACTATAGAAATAGAATGACAGTTGTCAACTGTCAAATTATTACAATCTACTTAAATCTACAATGCGAATTGAATCGAATGAAGTTTAATATTGTTGGATTGAAGTCTGAAAATTCGTAAAGAATGTAAGGCTAATAAATACAGACCTATTGAAAAAATTGAAATTGCCATTAACTAAAATTTTACTTAAATATCGTTTTCAGCACCAGAATGGGGCAAATTCTGGGATCATTCCATGCCAGAAATGTAGACCTTTACATGTATGATAAGCCCACTTTCGATGTAAACGATGGATTCGGCTTTGAACGTAAACCACGAGGTAATCTTTTGTTCTGCATTTATTTTAATCTTCTCCTATGGAAAATATTACAGTAAATGTAATATGAATGAAGGATTGTACTATACTACGATTACATAATTGCCTCAAACATAAACAGTATTAATTATTAATGATGAAGCCACTTTTTATCGCACGGTATATTGTTTCAGAGATGGTCGCTAGCGAGGTAGATTTAATTTCTGCCAGAATACCTCCAAAATACCGTGATTACTGTGCACACAAATTGTTGGACTATCAAGTGTGCCGCTATAAGAACATGCCTATGCTGTATAGATGTGCTCATGAGAGACACGATTATTTGAATTGTGAACATGATGAGTAAGTACTTTATATTTCTTTAATATGTATTTGGAAAACATTATTTATCGATTCTTGACATGTATTCTTGTCGGCATATATACAACACCTATATGGTAAGTTAACATAAAATCCTAAGCTGTGTAAAGAGATAAAAAACAATGCAATTGATGACTATGTTTATTTGTGCACAGTAGACATCAATACTTTATGTCACACATATATAGTACACAAGGCAGTGTGGCTGTAACAATACACTAATTTACTAGATACATCAGCTTGATGTGACATACTGTATCAGATATGGGTTTGAAGATAATAAATTTTGTTAATATTTTAATTGTGCATTATGGAGAATATATTTTCTATTGAATGGTACAGTTAGCAAGGATAAAATTGAAAATCCATATTCCTTAAATCTTAGGTTTTACTTAGTCATATTCTGTTTATTCTAAACCAGGCCAGGTTTAGACCTAAACACCTAAAACACTGCCTAGAATTTAAGCTTCTTTTTTTACAGTAATGAATAAAAAATAAAGGAAAGGTGTTGTTGAATCTCTTCCAGTTGTGAAGTTTTTCAATACTATCTGTCATTGTGTTTAATGTCTAGTTTTGATAACAGAATAACATACATACATACATAGCAAGCTGTGTTTAAAAATTCTATTATTAAATTGTATATCCTGTATGTGTTTAATATGAGTAAAATGTTCTGCAATATATTAAGAAAAAACAGGACTGTAAATGCAGGATTCCTACTGATTATCTTATTTTTTACAGCTATATCATAAGAATGAAGGAATTTGAAAGGGAGCGCCGTCTTCGGCTGAGGGAAAAGCGTCTTGTTCGAGCTGCATGATTAGTAATACAATTGGATTCTTTATTTTAATGTAAATACCAAGCAATAAATCAATAGCTGTTAAAACTTTCCATGTTTTATTTTAAGAAATGTGTTTGTAATAAAATTTTATAGCATACTATTAGCATTATAACATTAATAGTGACTTGCAATTAAAAAAATGTGTTTCTAAAATTAATCTATACTAATAATATAAAGATGAAGAGTTTATTTCATTGTTTGAACACGCTAATCTCAGGAAATATTGGTCCAATTTGAAAAATTATTTCAGTGTTAGATAGCTCATTTATCGAGGAAGGCTCTAGGCTACATAACATCACACTAAGATGAATAGGAGAGGAGCAGCAATAAAAAACAATTTATATGGCAAAACATTGTTGCTAGGTCAGCTAGTTATCAATAGATCTTAATAAATAGTAGTGTTCATAATCTGGACCTTAAAAATTTGTTTATGTATTGACAGCTGATAAATGCCATATATATATATACCATAATAATATAATACCTATATAGATATTGTCATTTCTTATACCCAGA
>DWUN01001519.1:0-16371 GCA_018249975.1 Passova gellias | reverse complement strand
TCATATATTTTTGTGGTTATAAATATATTTATATCATGAAATTTAATATATAAAATACAGTCATGATATTTGAACAAATGCATTTGAATGTGGAAAAATATTGAAACAATCTGTCCTTCTTTGCAAAATATTGTAAATTTTAAATATAAATTGGACTCAATAATTCAGCTGAGTTTATATCCCCGTAGGCGCCGAACTTACGCATATCAAACTCTAACACAACAGACGAAGTACCAGTGCGCAATCGACATTTAGAACATCGAAGTGACCCGTGACCTTTTTAAAGGCTAGTTAATAGGAACAAAAGAAAGAAAAACGTGTTAGCCACTTTCAAAAACTGATGCGAGTAAATCAGATGATGGACAGTCATAGATAAGGTGTCTGATGGGCGATTTTAGAAACTTTAGACTTCGATACTGCGCAGTTTAATTTATTTCTTGTGAGCCATACGCTGCTAAGCGGTATTTAAATACGAATTGTACAACAAAAAAACGGAACACGAAACGTAATATTGTAGTGCAGTTACGACCAGAAAAGTAGAGTTATTTAAAAACAATTTAAACTCAACATTTAAGTTAGTTAAAAAAACATGTATTTTAATGGGTTACACGATGAAGTAATATTTTTCTATGTAGTCATATATATTCACCTAATTAGTGACCGCATCCGCTTATGTTCGTAAACCCGAGCGAGTGCGACATTATCATATTATTCAACATTTATGTATAAAAATGTTATCCTTCTAACCTTCGCAACAGAGTGACACACTCGATAAGTGCAGATAACAAACAAGATATTTTTAGGTACATTCACTTTGTGAGCTGCCTTGGCCCACGCAAGGTAATTCAGTGATATTATAACATTCTATCTGCCAATGACGCCTGCAAAAGTGCCTAGGTAGGTACGGCTCACGCGAATCCGGTTCCACTGCAAGTGCCAAACAAACTTGCTTTATTTTTAGAGATCTGTTCGATCAAGCGGTGCATTTAAAACCTTTTCAACTTTGAAATTTAATCTACTATCAGTTTAACGTAAGCTTATCTATTTTTACCAGCAAAACTCGTGATTTAATTACTTTATATAGATAAAGATTTGGTATGATCCCTACTTATGTGTGCAGTGTGACTCATCCTAATCAAACAAGAAACGGCTGTTCAGAAACCGGTAAAATAGTAAGTTAATTATTGAATAACGAACTCGTATACTAATACATTTAATATTAAAAGAAATACATGAAGAATATGATGTTATATACTCTATAAAATATAATTAAGTAATAACAATTGCAAACCATATTACTTGCACAAAACCGGTTCTGCTACGAGACAATGGCCGGAGCGTGTCCGGATCCAACTCTGCAAGGGAATAATGTTAATATAATTTTGTTCATTAATACTCACCTGACTGACGGCCTACATTACTTATTTAGTTAAGGCACTTACCTCAAAAATGTACTGTTCCGCGTATACCATTAATATGAAACATTATTTCCGCTATTAATTTTAATGTACCCAGTTTTTCCTTAATGGACGTCTAGACCTAAAAGTCAGTTGGACTATTTGTTATATTCATTGCCTTGTCGTTCGTAAAATTCACTCATCTTTTCATTGATTATTATTAATGAGTATTGACTATTATTTTAAATTTATATTCGTATTAATTTCATAACTTTTGAAACTGGACATTTTTATCTATACGTGACAGCAAGACTTTTCCAGCAGCGGCATATTGACAGTAAAAATAAATCAATGATGTTTAAAAAACCTTAACATCACATTGACCTGCAATCTAATCATACGCTCGTAGATAAAAACGTATAGATAATATATCCACTTTAGTAAGATATAGCAATTACTTAGTGTTTAAAAATGTTGAAATTGAACATTAGATATGCTTTATTAGTCGAGTTGAACGCAGCGACGTACCGACATTATAATTACGAGTGCATTTCAGGTTAATAACATTCAGCGCGCAAAATTTTTGCTAACGAGCAAAAATTTATCACGAAATTATATAATGATTACCTGATTTTCATGTTGCTGCAAAAAATATGAATACATATGTAATTTACACATGTACAAGACTTCATACGAACATACGAGAAATTTTTGTTTTGTGATCTTTCACTGTTGGTAAAATTATTATTGAAAAAAAATTCTAGTTATAAGCCATTATGAAACAGCCAATGGGTCCTTGGGCGATGCGCGGCGACGGCTTGGCGACCGACTTCGTAAGAGAGCTCTTTCGCAAACTGGTTTATGAGCGCACGCTTTTCGAGTGCCCGTGCCTCCTCCGCAAGCCCTTTGTGTGAATACCCACAGAACTTATTATGAACTTGTGGATGTACCGTGCACACTATATTGATTATATTGCCCTTTCATTACAAGACTTCAATCTTTCTGCCTTAAATCCGCCACCTTTAAAACTTACATTTTTAAAGTCAATATGAATGCAATAATAAAAACTTATTGTAATACATTGCCTGTACTATTTTTAATCTTAAATATGCATAAAGGATATCGATGAAAAAATCGACAGTGTCGACTCTACATCCAATGATCTTTACATTCAATATGCAATTGAGTTTTAATGTCTTAGCTACATTGATCTTCTCAATTCGTCTTTGTTTCGCTTAACAATACGGAGAGTTATTTAGTACGTAATCCGGACGGCTTATGCGCAGTCGCCGGTAGAGAGAAAGTACACTACCGTCCGCTCCACTTTCCACATCGGACGAGCGCAATAATTCAGTATACTTTGTTATAGCTAATTAAAAATGATTACATTCGTTAATAGTGTGTTCATGTTCAATAAAATTAGTAATATCTTTAATTGTATATTCTAATCATTCTGGCCTAATTGGGGCTTTAATAAAACGCACAGACGAATTTAATGTATGCACGTCAGTATCTGTTTTATTTTACTTGACTGTATGTTATAAATATATCATACGTACTTCATTGGATCTGGCTTATGCGATAATTCTATTCGTAGCACCATTCATTTCTATACTGGTTCCTTAGTAAGTTCAATCAAGTCTCATCTTAGTTATTCGATCGTTTGAATGTCGAATAAAGTGGCAGTCGTATTTGATATCCAATTTATTTAAAATAATCAATTGTAAAACATACTGTAAATTATGTATATTCTCGATCTGTGTCTTATTGTGCGTTTTGCAGTCAAGTTTACTTATCCGAGCCGACTTTTTGTACTTTCAATCTATGCCACTGTATGCATGTATGTATGTGTATCGGTATGTATGTGTGTGTATGTCTTTCAGTGAAGTCTTATAATTTGTAACGAACAGATAACGCAATAAACAACGTCCAAATGAAATATTTGTGACGTTTGGATTGCTGAACAACAAAGTTAAATAGGATCGACTGTTCTGGCCCTACGTTCAATGACTGTTGTGTACAGAGCGGTACGGTCGTTGCTGTGTGCGTGGGGCGCCTGAAGTCTGTCGCGTGGGAGAAACGAGAACTGAATTCACTAGTTTTATTGCTTCCATGCAATTCCTTTGTATGGTAAGTTATAAATTCATGTGTTATGATAATTTAGACTCTAGCATTCACGTGCCTTCACTAACCAGTGTGACTTGCGTTGCCACCGTTATTCTAACAATGCTATAAATTTGCAGTTTTAATCATAGCCACATATTGGACACTATGTTGATATTGTTATTAATAGCTACAAAATTCTTGGATACTCTGTATTCGCAATAAAACAATTCTAAACATGAACTCGATAGATCCAATACATTGAAAGGCAGCATTCAACAAAATCTATTATTGTAGGTCTATTTATAAGTTATTGCTTTTTATAACTAACATTGTGTTCACTATTTAATATAAATGTGTTTGCAAGCCTTCGAAGTAGACCATGTTTATTACGTGATTAACTTTCGATATAAGTTTTTTGTCATTCTAATAACGTCAAATATGGTCAACAATTTATGGTTGTTGCCCGATCTCAGTTTTTAATATAAATACATTTCAAATACGATAGCTATTAAAAACACTGTACTTCTTTGTAAATATCGTCGATATCTTGCTTAATAGGCAGTTGGTCATTGACGATCACTGAAAAACGGAGTTTTACCAAGTGATAGTTGAGCCAAATCATTAATTCTACAAACTTTATGACGACTGTCATCACCAGATTAACTACGTCGTGTAGTATTGATTAATGCATATTCATTAAAAAGCATTTGATTTATTAGCAGCTGATGTATTTTTGTACTGTATCTTAAAATACTGATACCATTACGCGACAACATTAAAACTGCACGGGCAGACATTAATATTTCGAATCTCAAATGATTGGTGAATAACGTACTAATTTAAGCGTAAACGGTTCATCCAGGCTTAGATACCTACCTCTAATGCAGTACACTGAGCAATTCTATATCTGTGGCGCTTCAAACGCGTTGAATTATAAACGGCCGTGTTTAATGAGATGCTAGCTTTCTGTTTTGCAAACATAAACCTATTATTTTGGGGTCTGTTCCAAAATCTCCGAATGACCTCTGTTTATAAATTCATTTAGTTCAATTGTTTACGTGTAAATAGATTATACAGCGTTTGTTTAATACCCTATTTCAAATTTATTGTCCTTAATTATTCGATAGAAAATTACTTTTTATTTAGACAGAAATACATATAATATGCAGGTATTAATTAAATATTTCAAAAATGTTATTGAAAATCAAATATAAAATAATCTTACATTACATTAGCTACATTACTTTACAGCTACTAGTATTTGAAAAATTAAAGAGATAGAGCATAGCAGGACATTTGATCATAAAATAATTCGTAAATTTGTTTTTGGCTCTATGAGTCACGAGACACATCAGACGTCAAAGTTCATAGAGCGTTTGCTTAGTGCGAGCAGTACGAACAGGCCGGTCAAGTGCGGCGAGGTGTCTCAAGTCTAATCTTCCCGGTGCTTGCCAGCCACGGCACTTCGCTCCAATCGAGCCATTTGCATGCGTCTCGTGGGCGAGGTCCGCCTACCCACGGTTACACGGATCGTAAATTTTGTCCTTTTACTTCCAACTTTCAAGGAGGGATTTTTCCACAGAAGCAGATGTCCATTTTTCCGTAAAGGGCTAATTTATTGCATGTTGCGGCGTTGGCCATAAAAGGAGTCCGAATTAAAAGACAGCGTTCGAAATGTGATCGTTGACCTCTTTCGCGAAAACGAAAAAGTTGACGCGTTATTGGAACAACTCGCGAAGTCTCCGACTACGATAACGAACGCCACGAAGATTACGTAAGCTGATTATATGTACCTACGTAATGTTCAATTGTCTATAGAATGTGAATTAATATACATGCTTCTAATTGTAATCGAGAGTATAATGAACAAACTAACGAACCCCAGGCCGATATGATCAGAAAGGCCAAGCGGCACCAGCTTGTTCACTTTCTAGTTAATGATCGCCATTGTTAGCGAATCTCTTATAAAATCCTAGTCCAAGAAAACGGAAGAACTTAAAACATTTCGTTGAAAATAAGACTGACCTACTTAAGACACTGAGCATTATTAATACAATGGTAATAAGTAAAGTCGCAAGATTTCACAATCGCGTTTCAAAAACCCAATGCTTCGACTGAACACGTTCGTTTAAAGAAATACCGATAGTTTTGAAGTGGTTACGCTAACCGATGTTGCATCATTCTGAGTCACACTTTTAGGAGCTATTACGAATATGAAGGCCAGCCGAACCGTATAACAATATCGATCGGGTTGAATTGCTTCCATTGGAGCCCCTCTACTCCATTAGACAGATCCGATTGTAGCGTTTACACGTCCGTGAACGTCTCTGATAGAGATCTAGTCTGGTTCGTCAGTTGTCTTTATGTTGTAAACGTGCGGATCTCGATTTCCTAAGTGTATAATACAATTGCTCGGTGCACGGCACTTATTTGTATTTGCCTACAAATAAAAACAGAATGACTGAGCGAAACGGCCGACGGACTCATCCGATTACTCAGCGTGTAATTTTGTCCACAGAACCACCAGGGACTTGCTTCTTTAGGAATAAATCTATCGATAAATATTTACAGAAACATTGTCAGACGATACGCAACACTGAACACAATGCGATGTTAAAATATTGCAAGCTGGCTTACTCATCGATTTGATCGTTAAATCAAGTAGGCATGTAATTTGCTAGCTTCAGCGTTTGTTTCTAAATTTAAACGTCTATTTGATACAATGATTTTTATTTCAAGCTATTTTAGTATTTTACTTCTTGAAAATAAAAAATGTCGTATCTGTTTGATCGAAAGTACAATTGTTTTATATAGCAAAATCTAATGAATCGTTACAAAAATATATAATTTATTTTTGGGCAATACGAAACAACTAATGCAATAAACGGTTTTAAATGTTTCGCAGTTGATTATACGTGAGGATGTGTGATGTGTAATGTGTGTCTAGGTGTAACGTAAGATATAAACTCGATTGATAAATGTTGGCATAGAATTGACACAAAGCTATTCTGAATCGTATTTTGTTTCGCGATAGGCTATGGATAACATCTACATAACCTTATGAACTTTTAAGGTTGTACAAGATCTAAATATAAAAATGTTTAATGTTTAGTCTGAAACTGGTTTAACTTCAGTAAATACCGGAATAATGAAAAGATTGTTGAGAAGTAACTTGGTAAACTTTTCTTTTAAAACATCAATCATATTTTCCTTCGTAATATCTATAACGTCAGAAGTTGCTTCAATTATGTTTCACCCCAATATAAACAAAAAACTTATCTCCCGTAGAGATTATAATGGATTGTATGGATCTGCCTAAAACGTATTATCGCGTTGTATACTAAAACATGTAGATAATTAACTCCCGGATCTATTTTCTGTATATTAGGAATTATGGTTTGCCCGTCTATCTGAAAAATAAATCAAAATTATTCTCTTAAATATTGCTCTATTTGTTACTGTCAGGACGTCGCTGCCGCTCTGTCTGAATTACGGGATTTGCGAAAAGGCGATAAAATAGGGGCGTGAAAAGAATGCAAGGTGTTCTCAGTTCATTAGCACCTTATTGTTGGCAGAGCAATCGATTGCCACCCAAATCGGTAATGCGATGCGTTCACAAACAGATTAGTTGGCCTGCAATTAGAGTGTGGAGCTTGCGGCGCGCGCTAAGTGCCGCCCGCCGGATTACGCCTTCTTGTTTACTCACCGGCGAAGTGGACGTTTAGCGATCGTTTCACTAATGCGCTTTGTTCGCTTATCGATCTTTGAATCGTTGATTGGCTCCCGTCATTCGTGTGAACCACTATCATTTGCCGACGGTCTCTTAACTGAACCCTGTGTTAGTCAATTTTACCAAATTGTTCGATTCTTGCTAGTTCATCTCAATATAGTTTTTGTTAAATTAAATTAGCAGTGAAACTTCCGAAGATCTTACGTTGAGATACCCAGAAACTTTCCTACGATACCTGTGAAATGAGTAAGCTCTGTCAAATCAGCTTAAAATTTGATTTGCGCACGATGGCTTCATAATTTTATCTATTCAAACCGTTTCACTGTTATATTGTTTGAAATGTTAATAAAAATTATTTCGTACATTTTAATTTTGTGACATTAAAATATTGTAAGTGCGCTATTTGGTGTTGATCTGTTCGTGGAGTTTGATAATGGCTTAAATAGAGTACACTTTGATTTTCTTAATTTGTAGATTTTAAAACAACCGTAGAGACCGTTCACAAAAACTATTGAAATTCACTCGGAAATTGTATTCTGTCAAATATTATAATTCATTTTAAAATATTTTCCGATCTCATATTTATAACGTACATACATACGTACGAATACAAGCAGTTACATTGTAATACCTTATTCAGCCTATTTCATATAGATAATTTCGTACAGAGATCTTAATGATAATGAGTCGTAGACTGCAGGTAGTAGCTAAGTAATTACCATGAACCGTATATGTCGTAATTAGAGTCAAGTGTCAGTCACCTTGGTGCAGCCGGGGGCGAGCACGTGGGCACTTGCCATTGAACTTGAGTCCAACGACAGTCGACGAATACTAATCCCATGGTTACATGTCGTGCAAATAATCATCGCCCGACGTCCTTACAGACGGTTCGTTTGATCGTCTCTATAAGTTACATTTCTTTG
Source organism: Passova gellias (assembly GCA_018249975.1). Classification (NCBI taxonomy): domain Eukaryota; kingdom Metazoa; phylum Arthropoda; class Insecta; order Lepidoptera; family Hesperiidae; genus Passova; species Passova gellias. Next base: position 8,215 of record DWUN01001519.1, on the reverse strand, counting down.
AAGTTAATGCTTATTGATATTTGCGTAAATAATATATTCAGAGCGTATTTTAATGGATTATATAATTTTTTAACCACGATCTTTATTTTTCCTTTTTTATCCCCATAAATATTAAACTTCTTTGATTTGTGGCGAAATCATTTCATTTTAAACATTCCATATTTTTTTTATTTCAGTTTTGAAAATACCAATTAAGATAAACCTTCTCTTCCCCAGATATTATTCACCGTAATGAAAAAGTAATTCACTTTTAATAATTGATTCAACAATCATGATACTGATTGCGTAATATAATATAAACTTATTTCTTAATTCTGTAAGGAATTTGCTAACGTGTCGATTTAATACTCAAGTTAATTATCTAGTAACTTAAATGATTTGTGAACAAATTGATTTCCTTTCATTTAATGGTAAACTGATATCGTTAGGACTATGATCTATAAGCTACAAAATAATTGAAGAAGTTATTTTGTCTTTACTCTCAAAAGAATAATAAAATTATTTACATCGCACTATTGCTATCACAGCCCACTATATATGTATGTATATCAGCATAATGTAATGTATTTGATAGTATATTTGATGTTCCTTATGTCAAAGTATATAAATGTTAACAATCAATTCTAATAAAATTTAGCAGTTAACAATGGCATTTACATTATAATCGGAATCATCTATTTAATTTTCAAGATTAAACACATTTATATTCACATAATATTTGTTCGCAATTGTTGCCGTGTTTCATATTGTTCAATATTGTTTTTGGTTTCTTTTCCATACCGAATGATGAATTAAGAGCTTAGCGTGGGTGCGACGGTTCGATGTTTCGGGTTGTTCATCCATTCCGTCTTGTTTATCGATTAGTCAAGAATCCGCACCCATGGGCCAACTTATGTCATTTGGCCGGGAGTCAAGGACGACAACGCGTAGCTAGTCGGTGCCGCGCCGGCCTTATTTGGTGATTGGTGGGCGCCAGTTTTACGACTTTGCCTTTTTCCTACGCCCCGTTTCCATGGCGGCTACGTTTTAGATAATACATGTTCATTTGTGTGCCATAGAAGTTCTATTCTGCTGTTTTTTTTTTTTTTCAAGTTTATATTGTCTATTGTCATCGGTTTATATTCTATTTAAACCAACGTTGCCACGTACATTAAACAGTTGTACCATATTAAGATAAAAATCTTAACAAGACCAGCTTGTGATATTTTCTATTTATTCTCATAAGTAAAGCATGCATTACATTACAATTGGAAGATTTGAATATTAACAGTTTGAGACGGTCACCGGCCCTTTTGGCTGGAAAAATGGAACGTGACATTTTAAATGTGGCGCAAAGCTCGCGACATTAATCTGGCGCGTCGCCGCCCTCGTCGTGGCGTGCGTGGCCTAATCCGCCCGTTCCCCAAACGATCCCAAGAAGATGGAAAAATCTCGAAATACTCACATCAAATTACCAGCTTTAAAGCGTCGTGAATCCCCCAGGGCCCAAAACGACACACCTTACCTTTCAGAGGCGCCCCCAAAATAACGTCTCCATGTCCTTCGGGAAGTTCGAAAGGCCCGGGCACACGCGTGCTTTTGTCATACTTTCCTTGAGTTTCTGGTACAACGTGCCGCGCACTTCGATTGAGTTTTGAAAGCGCTCGGGTCCTCACTAATTCTTGTTTTTAAGTTTTTGTGAGAATACACAAGTTTCATCCCCGCCTTGTTCAAAAAATGTCAAACGTAAATACAAGGTTTAGCAAGATATTCGTCGCAAGAACATTTACTTCAATAAGTAAATTTATAAATATATACATATAAATGGAATAATACTTCTGTCTGTGTGTGTGTTACGATGTTAGTTCAAAACCTATGATTCTATCACAAAATACTGTGGAAATTTAACGTTGAAATACAATATATTGAACTTTGTGACTCAGTGTAGGTACTTTAAAATCAATTTCTAAAAGAGGTTATAATAAGATATGAAAATCTTCGTTATACAAACACCTATTATACTTCTGTAAAAAGAGTATAGTATTAACATTTTATTTAAAATCCAAAATCGTAACATAACACTGAAGTTAAATAATTTATTGCAAAAAAATCGAAAAACTGATTTAATCTATTGTCTGCTTTTAGTCTCAAGTGGCTGTTGTTTATCCTGAAGATACTTGGGGAATTATTTGAAGCGAATCATGTTGGTATAACATCAGGAAACAACAAAGTGCAAAATAACCATATCTCATGGCTTTAGGTGTTTAGTTATTTTTTCGAGGACGAGACCTTGCGTGTTTTTAATCAAATTGATTAATTTGGAACATTAATATGTAAGGACCGACGAATCCTTGCTATAAATAATACGAAGTAGAATAACAGAAAAGTTTGCTTTAATTATTGTCTGAAGTGGATCGAGTAGGAACGTGAATACGAAGATAATAAATTAGAGGATCGTTCACTTGAAAGCGGAGAGATTCTGATTATCAAATTATCCTCCAATTTGTCTTCCATAAAATTTACATACAATAATGTCGCCAATTCGAATTCTTTGATTTCATCGATAGCAATTTTCTCGGTATCAAAATTAACATTCATAATAAAGCAAATATGTTATCTCTTCTTTCATTATTATTTCTTAAATATTGCTCTAGTATTGGTCTTTTACACTTTTCTTTAAACAAGAATCACTCGTTGAATTACATGAATATTTTCTTTTGCGTCTTCTGGCTAGACTGTTTCGGAGTTTAGGTTTTTTGAGTTGAAGAAATTTCTCAGCATTTTAATGCATGGAAAGGTTGCCCTAATTTATCATTATATTTCTATTGACAGTGACTTGTCTCTAATTTTGTTATTCAGAATTCTATTAGCACGCACCAGGACAAATACCGATAACATATTGGTTTAAGTTTAATTCAAGTGATAAATATTATCACTTGAATTAAATCGCCTAAAAATAAAAAAGGACTAGTAATAATGGGTACTCTTCTATTAGATAATTTTATACAAAGTGCTTGTTTTTAAATATTTCTAATAAAACTTTGAAAATGTTACTCTAACCATTCACGCTTGTTATTGTTACAACAGAATTACGTGTCTTAAGAGGAAGCTCGAGACGCCTAAATTAAGGCGGATATCGCAAATCTGGAACTGGGGAGCTGCTTATGAAGCAAATAGCCGTGTTTACTTATCGCGTCCGTCCTTTGTATCCATATTACCTTTTATTTGCATACTTACGACTTTTACAAAAAGCACGTAATTGGAAGCGTACGGAACGAATTTATGCGAAAATGGATCTTTCTAGAGCATTTTTAAAATCCATATTGAAACATTATATTACCTGAGTGATAAAAATTAATTTATTTACAACAGTTTTTCTTGCAAAATATACACTGTTAACTCCAGGCGGATGTTGCAAATCTATGCTGTCTTTTCATGCAAATACTGCGTAATTACTTGACTGGTCGCAGCTTATTTATTCATATTTCTTGCCTTAAATCTTTCGGGTTGTAATAAAATTTTAACAAATTTAGCAATGCTTCATTTCGAACGAAAAGATGCAACTTGGCAAAAGGACTACGTACTCGTACCTATGTCGCAACATTTTTCAAATGTCGTAATTTATGTTTCCGTTATTTTTTTACCAGTCAACTAGTATTAGACCAATTCGTTTTAATGAAGTGTGTACTAAATACACAACACGATTTTTTTTACGTAAACCGCCCCGACTCGGGGCGGACGTCACAAATCTTGCCAAGGGCCGGGGCGTGTAATGCAAACAGCGGCATTTACCTGTCGCACCCATCCTCGCGATTCATAATAACGACTCTTATTTCCGTAACTAGCTGCGACGCTCTCATTTTGTCGGCTAACGCGTATTGTGACACTGCGAAACGAACGCCGCCCCGTAATGGAGTTTTTAAGCGCAGCTTTTTCGCTTTGCACTGCAAAAGCGGATTATGTAACTAGAATAGCGACGTGATTGCAAGGCAAACACTACTGGGGCCTCGTACAGATTTATTGTTTTAACTCTCGACTTGGGAATTTGCAACATACTCGTAAATACGCACTCGCGTATACCTTCATAGTGAATTGTGGAGGTGTATCCCTAACACGAACGCTCGTATTCACTGCACTGTATATATTATTAACAAAAAGTAATCGGATAACTTTCAAAAAACACTTGTTATCAAGTCACGCAATTTAGAATCTAGGTTCTTTTATTACGAACTCATCTAAGGGTAAGTTAGATTCAGCTTGTCTAGAAAATGCGTTATCGCTTGTATATTTATAAAAAAAAATATTGACTCAACTGGTTTAAAGTATTATATAAAAGTTCACTTTGTTACAATGTTATGTGTAGCACAAATTAAATAAGTATTACCAAATAATGTAATTTAATAATTTTATTGAATGTTAGTTTATTTTTATTCATTAAATTTATTCAGGCATTAAAATAGAATCATTGGATAATAATGAATAATGTCACTAAGATACGCCTCGTTATGGCACTGTGGCCAACTGTTAACTATTCGTTAAAACATTGTTCATGACTATACATACGTAGATGAATGGATACCGATAAATGAATGGAAGCTTTAGATAAAGCTTTTCATACGTTCCACTAGGAACAAAAGCTCTGATCACGTTGAGCGAAGCTTGTTGAACAACTCACTCTTACAAACAATTTCATGTCACAAACAATATATTCATGACAGTCTGTTGAAAGAACATTTTGTATCTACCTGTTTTTGGTTTTTATCAGCGATAAGAAGAGATTTGCAGATTAATATGCAATTTCCAAAATTAAAGGCATTTCAAAACAGTCAACAATCCAAATTCTTGGAGGTTACTATGTACTTTATGAGCTCGGTATATCGCATGTGTGGAATTTAAATAATAAAAGAAGGATAATGGTCAAAAAATATACCATTATCATAATAATTAAATGAGGAAGTTGTTAATCTTACAATATGTATAGTTAAATTAATGATTTTCCTTAGTGAAATAGTCTTGTGCAACGGCATGTAGGTACTTGTGTTTCCTGGACACGACTTCGAATTCTAATATGCGCCCGTGAACGTAACCTACGACGCTGTTCCAGTTAGGAGAGTTTTTAACATATATCCCAAGTCAAATTGAATTACCCGGATAGGTATTACGCTCTCTGAACTTTAATCCGCGAAAAGTCAGTAACAAGCCGCCGAAGATAAATCTTTAGAATAAATAACAATCTCAAATTCACTCTTGTCTGAGTTTCGCTTACGAATTAGCATCGTTTAACAAAAAAAACATTCTCGCGATTTTCGAAGTCTTTGTATATTAGGGTATTTTCAAACTGAAAAAAATACCTTCAAAAACAACAAAAACTGTATTAATGTACACATATGTATGTAGTATATCATATGTATATCAATTCAGGTTACTCACTAAGGCTACTGCTAACTAACAGAGGACTATTTGAGTGAACTTCTAAAGCGTGAAATATATAATTTACATGGAACGAAAAAATAGAAATAAAACACTGCCTGTATAAAAAATGCTAATTTAAATGTCCTTGTAAATCCTTGTGCGTCGTGTATACGATCGAAACTTCAATACGTGTGGAAGTCGGCAAGAAGCCGCGATGAGGGCTATTGCGAGTTTAACATTGGTATAATTTGCCGGGCATATTGGAAAACTTGTAATTGGTTTAGTTTTATATTCGCGAGGCAATGTGTGCTCAACAAACTTAAATATCATTTAAGAATTGATCTTCACCACTCCCACCTAGTGTCGCACGTCCCTTGCCACTTATTGAAAACATTATGTTTATGTGTTTTATGTTTATACCTAGATACATATATTGTTTATTGCTTTTCCTTCGTCTATTTGTTATAAACGTGTATCTATTTACAAATATTAACAATGTTGTTTTTTTTTTTTTTCAGATTTTGGCTCGGAGTCATATCTTCATTTACAGGAGCTCTATTTAAATGTAAGTGGATTGCTGTAAGATTCTGTTTGAAAATCTCTTTAACAATCCAACTAACATTAACCAATTTATCTTTACCAGTACACTTTAAATGTAGAAACGGACATGGGGCAATTTACAAATGAATTCGATCATTGAATTCTAGTTCCTTAAAAGTTTTCGTCAGTGAATGGTTGAAAGCTTTGATTCTTTTTTATTCAATCGCTGATCCAAACGTTTCTTAAACAGTTTTCGACATTGTTCCAAAACCGAGCTTTGGAATACACTGGTATTTAGTGTGACAGAAAATTTATTTTACGGTTTAATATCTTCCAACGTACCTGTTATATTTTTCATGATTATTTTTCTGGCAAGGGACCAACATCTCTCCGGTTTATCTTTAGTAACTTTGTTCACTGGAGTGTTTCGACTTCTTTATTTACCCAAACAAATAAAACTACTTTTATTAATAAATCGCTCACCTTGTAATCGTTGGCATTGATTTCTCTCCCCTAAGCGATATTGTGCATCGCCTAGAAAATTTGAATTTCAATGCTAATTTATTCATTTTTGTTTTAAACAATGTAGTAGAAACACGATCTAGCGAATACGAACAATATTTCAGTTTGTTAAGGTATTTTTTATAAAGACATTTGCAGGATAACTCTAGCACTACTCGACATGATTCGTATCTCTGTTCTCTCAGTTGAAATACGCGGTCCTTTATCTATCGAAGTTAGTTTTCAACATTACCCGCTCTATTCGCCATTCAACATTGTTCTCGTTCAGACATTTGCGAAAGAGAAAGTCGCTGTTTTGTTCGCTCTTACCGCCTGATGCAGCTCGTCATTTACCTAAGGTTCGTTGTGCACCAAGGTTTACCATAACGGGCTCGATCCCCAAGAAACATGGCCCATTGTTTGAGCTTAGCGAACCAGTCCCCATTTATAAATGCCAGATTGCCTCCGTGGTTTGGCTTTATCATGTAGGCATTCAAACATTGATGTTAATTTTGAGCCTATGTTGTGTAACAGCCGTAAATGTTATACTCGTACGTTCATTTGAAACTTTAAATCTTTGTTTATCGCCTCTCTAATGATATGGATCCAACAACAGTACAGTATAAAATGTACCCAAAATGTAATATAGGACACATTACTAAAACTCTGAATTCAGCGGTTTGCCGCTGTCTTTTGTACCAAACCATCTGCTCGGGAGACCGTCGAGCTAAGGCGTAATAGCCAATTGGGTTTTTATTTTCATTCTCTGTCTCTATCACATATGTAATTTAAGTACAAACATTCGTAAAACATGAAAGCGACTGGGTAAAATTTAGATTAAATCTAACGGTGCATAGTAAGTCTTGTGTTTTAGATAGCTTCGTATAATATGGACCCGATCAAAGGATCGTGAATGTCGTTAGAACCTGAAATGTCCCGTACGTACGTACATAACTTTTCCATATTAAATTGAAAACCCAGCCAAAGCGCCTAAGGGCACCGTCTACGATGCCTCGATCTGCGTCAGGCAGCTGCCTGCATACAACTAGAGATTGCGAGTCAGTGGCGCGTCAGGGAAAGACCTAAGGCTTACCAATATTTCCACTTCTAAATAAGACTACGATTATTTCATTTGATCAGCTCAGGAGATAGTTCTGTACAAAATCGACATGAGAACTTTTCAGCCTTTTAAAAATGACGGAAAGAAACGGTTTGCATAAACTTTTGAATGTGTAAACGTTTTTTTTCGCTTTGAATATTTATGTATGAACCGGTGAATATCAACGCTTCATTGTGCTTTCCACATAGAAAACAGGAAAGGTTTAGTTATAGGTTACGTATAAATATAAATAATAATTTTTAGGGTTCCTTACCTTGAAAGGAAAAAACGGAACCGTTATAGGATCACTTTGTTCTCCGTCCGTCCGTCTGTCAAGATCCAATTTTTTTAGGTACACGTGGAGGTATTAAGCTGAAATTTATATCAAATACACAAGTCTACGGTCCCTTGGAGCTGTGAAAAAATCAAACTTCTAAGCCAACGCAGTAAAAAGATACAGCTGTTTATGCCGCAAATTTACGACACTGTCAAGGGAATCAAAACCTACAGGGTACTTCCCGTGAACTCAGAATTTTGAAATTTGGTACGAAGCAACGTCTTATAGTACAAATAAAGGAAAAATTGCAAAAATTATAAATTTTTAGTTACATCATATAATAAAAATATTTTTAATAATTTTAAAGTTACTACCCCTTTCCTCATGAACGTGTAAAGGTATTAAAT
>DWUN01001518.1:0-16374 GCA_018249975.1 Passova gellias | reverse complement strand
TGGCTATATTTCAAATACAGGAAAAGTTGCTACTAAATTTATGTTATTCTCACAATTCATTTTTTTGCAATTATAACAATAAAAAACATAAAAAAAAATATAGACAAATTGAGTACCTCGTCCTTTTTTAATTCGGTCAACAATATGTACAAAGGGAAAATGTCATCAAACAGTGTGTAGCCATTGTCTACTGCAGTTTTCTAATGATTATTCTTCCAGGTTCCTGATAGCAGTGTATCTGGAACGCTGGGTGATGGGGAACCTTCACATTTAAAATCTTTAGAATGTCTAAAGAATGTTTTAGCAATACACAGAGCAAGGAGACAGTATAGAGAGGTAAAATGCCAGGTCCTACATTTATTTGTCATTATTACAATTAAGCTTTTATAATTGCAACAAACACAAAACCACAATATGTATGGGTTTCATAAACAACATTTATTATGTACACCTGTAGTATTCGGATGTAGAGAAAATTATTTATTTTTGTACTTTTCAGAATCACCCAGAGTTAAATATAGCCGGTATTGCTCTTGACGATATTAAACAAAGAGTTGCTCTTATCAATGGTACGAAAAAGCTCATGTTTGGTGGACCGAAATCTGAAACACCTTTACAGAAATTGAGGAGAGGCACCAAAAGGGAAATGTGTCCGAAACAAACAAAATCAGACATGAAAGGGGGCAAAAAGGGTAAGGAGGATCATGACAGTCTGGAAACTAAACCGTTGTTACCCAACATTAAGATAAAATGTGAACAAGAGGAATCGGATTCAGAAAATTCATCATTCTTGGATCCAGTTACGAGCCCTAAACATAAAAAGTTGCTGGACAACATTGAAATTAAGAAAGAAGTTGAAATAAATCACAGCAATGTGCCAACGTTCGTATCTGCTTTCCTAAATATATCATTGTTACTAAGTTTTATTTGTTTATGGACTTATACTAAAGATGATTTTTAAATTTCATTAGTGTCAATTACATTGAATCAGAATTGGAGGCAAAGATAAAACAGGAACCACCGGATCCCACAGTTCCCATTTCCAATTCTGGGAAAACCGGTCAACCGGTGCCAATTAAACTAGAAGATTTGGATGGAATTGGTGAGTGTGAATAGTTAAAATGTAATCTTCTGTAGGCCTGCATTAATCTAAACAATAGGACTACTTTTGTACGCATTTTCGGCAATTTGTGAATAAGTAGTTCGTAACAATATTTATGTGAAAATAAATGTCAAAATTTGTCCTTATTTGGCTTTGAAAATTTATATACTTAACAGTGAAGCTAACTAGCTCGATGTAGCTAGTAAAGCAAACGCGATACAACACTATTACAGATATGATGGCTCTGCCAGTGGAGCTAGCCGATGGTACAGGTGAAGTAGGACCCGATACTTCAACAGAGACAGCGGACGAACCCATGGCGGAAGCCGACGAGCCCTTGACGGAGACTACGCACGCCAATTTCCTGTCTCTAGTACGTGCGTTGTTCCCTGCCCGAACGGCGCATAGGGCTTCCAAGAAGCAATTACACGCACGATGCGCGGCCGTCATGAGGTCTCCTATCGCACCGCTCAATACTTGGTACAATAGTAAGTATACACACATATATTACCATTACGATGTGCTTTCTGCCTACCCAGTTAAGGACCTGGCGTGATGTATGTATGTACATTGTTGATATATTATAATTATCACAAAAACCTACAAAATCTATTACGCTCCTGTTTACCGCCTTCTCTGTGCAATTTGATCTGTTTTCATGTTCTTGAACCTATTTTCCTTGTCAAAATTACTATTTTTATTTTGGCGTACGTACAGAGTTGTGACCTACAAAAAAATACCTTTTATTAATAATATGTATAATATTCATTTTACCAGTGTGCAATAATTGGTGTTCGGAATTGGATTCTGCATTGGATTTTCTGGCTGGGGAGAGAGGACCGCATCCGGAGGACTTTGTACCATACTTGCAGTACATGCCAGAAAATCAGGTTAGTTTGCTTAATTCAATTGAAAAAAATAATCATTTATTATCTAATAAAGTTGAAGTGTCTGTACTGATTTTGAATTAGAAGTTGTTTTAAAAGCAAAAATGGTTAGTCGTTACTAAATTCTTAACACGGTTCTGTTGTCTGTTTGGCCCGATATCGGAATATATGTGCCGATTTGATACGAATTGTATTGTTATGTAGACGATTTTTCAGAGTGTAATCATAGATATATAAGTATGTGTATATTAATTTAATTCCGAAATATAATTAAATTGGGAAATAAAACACTATCTTTGCTCTAAACCGGAGCACGGATATTTTAAATATCTGCAAACGTATTTAGTGTAACAGACCTCATGAGAAACACCATAACAACAAAAAGGCAAGGATTACTGCTCGGCGACTAGAACTTTTTGCAGACATTTATAACACGTTCGACCGCAATACGTCAGTGCGAGCAATGCGTAAGTAAACTGGTAGTTAACAGTGGTCGTTATGGGTGCAATGTGCAGATGTACCAGTGGATCGGCGCCGGCCGCGACTGCGACTCGCTGCTGGGGCGGCTGTGCGAGCGCTGGCTGCGCGCCGTGGCGCCGCGCCCGCGGGACCAGCGCGACCAGCTCGCTGTCAGGTACGACGTACGCATTTACCGACACTACTCACCGCTATTCTTTATCTTTTCTTTTCCTTTACTTTACCTTATTATGTTATACGATAAAGTCAGCCAGGCTATAGTATCCTTAATAAGTATAGAAAAAACGCATAAACACTTGCAACCGTCGTATGTGAATGTTATACACGCATATTACTGGCGTTCATGCCAGTTAATAATTCAGTTTTAAAACATTTAATCTAAATATTCCTATGTACTGCTGTTAATGTGCCAAAATAAATAAAATATACATATTCATTCATTTAAATGTAATATTAGTTTTAGTTAATTTATTTGCTATAGGTAACTCAATACTTTAGTTATATCCGACTTGCCCTAAAAACATGTTACTGTTTCTAATTAATAACCGATGAGTCAAATAGTGTAAATAAGTGAGTGTAAATAAAGTAATATACGTTATAAAAAAATAAATTTATACAGACAGACGCAGTGGGCCGTGCGGCCGCCGACCAACTCAGAAATGGCAGATTTCCGCGCTCAAGAACGAAAACGGTTTTCAATATCAGCACGACCATTTACTTACATACAGCACGGGTAATGATTACAACCAATTCATGTTACTTCTTTTCATATTTTGTTTTATTTGGCAACTGTGATAGATATGAAAATCAACATTGATAAATATTCGTGTTAATAGAACTATTAACTGCTATCGATCTTTTATTCATATCAGTAATACAAATATCTTTTTTCATATGGATCCGTAGAAGGAAAGTACTATTAATAGTTATTGTGTTTTATTACTTAAGAGAGTTAAGAGTAGACGGTGTCTACTCGTACATGCACCTCCCCAAATATGATGTTGGCGGTCGTGAACAACGATATCGTGTCGCGAACAGGTTCCGGTTCGTGGTGGGCCCGGCGGCGTACGGCGCGGCGGGCGGCGCCAGTACGTCGGGCGCGGCCGGCGCCGTGGGCGCGCTGCTGGCCGCGCACCGCCCGCGCGCTGCCACCTTCCCCACGCTGGTCCGCGACGCCCTCGCGCGCCTGCCGCACGGCGAGGGCTCGCGGAACGACGTGCTCACTCTGCTCAGGTCGCCTACTTTACCGTTGGCTCGGGATATGATATTAGTATGTCCGGGAGGTGGATCGGGGACTTGGTTCATCTCTTGTGGGTTACGCTTTCAAAAGTTCAGTTAGTTAACTCTTAATAGCGAATAACTACGAAGTTAGAAGCACGAAATGTCGGCCGTAAATGTCGACGTTGCCTGTGAGTTTTATTGCTCTTGCAATTGAAATAATTTGAAATGGTAATATGTGTACATCAGGAATGTTTTATCTAGTCGAGCGTAGTTCATATAAAATGTTCCAAATGATCTTATCTGAAATGTAATATTCTACTCAATAAATAATGAAAATTTGAAAATTTCTGTAGCTGTTAGTTGAGTTGATTTTCATAAAAAAATATTTTTGTTTATTTACAGAATGTCTCAATGGATACTGCCGTGTAGCGATCATACACTCACAAATGCTCTTACATTGACTCTAGAAAAAATGTTGTCTGCCAAACGTGACCCCATCGTAAAATTCGATCTCAGGACTTCCGTGTGGACTTATCTACATAGGAATAGGTAATGTTATTTTGTACAAGTTATAACTAGACGAATTTATGGCATTTAAGGAATGAACCCCAGTTATGAATTCGTTTAGTTTACCTATATTATATTAATTAGTTCTGTATTTGTTCCTATTGCATACCGAAATAATGAAATGAAAGTAATTTTTGTGTTGAACAGGAGCGAAGAAGATTGGTTGAAGAGCACGAAGCGAACAAAAATATCGAGAGCTGTTTATTCGCCACCAGTGCCCGTACGTGGTTTCCAATATAATCGTATAAAATATGCTGGAAATAAGGATATTATTAAAGTTATTAGAAGGACACGGTTCAATTCCGGCCACGTAATATTTCATCAGTGCTTGTTTAAATATACAACTCCAAGAAGCATAAAACAACAAGTAATCGTTGCAGATGGAGCCGGAGACGTGCAACGCGGAGGAGACCGCGGAGAACGGCTCCGACAGCGACGTGGATGTGGACGAGTGCGGCAGCGCGGCGCCGCATCTGTCCTCGGCGCAGCTGCTCATGCGGGCCACCGCGCGCGCCGGCCGCGCCGCGCGCCCCTCGCCGCCGCCCCCGCGCCGCGCGCGCCTCGTGCCCGCGCCGCCGCCCGCGCCCGCCTCCGTCATACACTCCACCAGGCACCACGTGCCGCACGCCTCCGTCATCGCCCAGGCCAGGCCCGGGCCGACGCGTCTGCCTTCTCTTGCGCCCACCTCCGCCCTTGCCTCGAGCCAGCCCGCGGACCCCCAGGGAGCCGAGCGACCGCCGGTCGCGCCCTCTGTGGCCAAGCAGTGTAGTGTTATTCAAACTCAACAAGTGCCCGTGCCGCAGAGTACGCACTCTCCGAAAATGACTGCAGTTCAACCGTGTAAATCGAATGTAGTGCCGATCTTGAAGCAGAATGTTAATATACCTCCGTCCAAAAAACAAGCGGGCGATTCGGTAATAACGATTGCGAAATCGATGCCGTCGGTGGTGGTGCCGCCACAGAAGTCGCCTCTGAACAAAGCGAAGACCATTGTTAAACCTGAATTATCACAAGCATCGGTATATAATACTAAGTATATTAAACTATAATCCTTAGTATAACATGGAAGCGTTTTTTGGTCACTTGATTACTAGAGATGTAAAATTGATTTGCTACAAAGCGCTGCTAAGCCTACAAAAATGCCGTCTCTTTTGGTTTTCCTCAATCTTTTACATCATTGTAAATTTGATATTTGCAATGATCCGTGTGCTACTTGCCACTCATTCTGTTATTTTCCAGTGTTTGAATATTATCATAAATATTTTTTTTTCTTTCAGTCCAATGTTCCGAGTAATGTTGTTACCACAATTCCCTCAGTGATACAACCAACTGCCTCAGTATCTATTCAACCACCACAACCTAAGGTAATAGTAGTTTTGAGTGACATCTGTTTTTGATAATCTTGTTTATAAATATTTGCAATAGTCAGAACATATTCTAAATATGTTTCACTTCTTTATTGAATGATTCACTGTCGGATAATAATTTATGAGGTGAAAAATGTAAGTGTGCTAGTCTAGTCATAACCACATTTATTAAACAAATCACTTTAAATTAATTTTAAGTGGTTTTCAACCGTTTGTGATGTGTTGTTAAAAAAAAAATATCTTTAGATTTTTATAATGCTGTCCAAAATATTAATATAAAACCCGTATTCATGATTACTGCCCGTTATGTAATAACATTGTGCATCGAAGTATAGGCTAAGAGGATGTTGTATGGATGCCGTAATATTGTGTATTGTTTTACCCCGCTCGACAGTTGCCGCAGGTGACGCAAGTGACTCGCTCGTTGTTGATAAAGCCGCCCGCAGCGCCCAGCACGTGCACGCCCGCGGCCGCCCCGCCCGCCGCGTGCTCGCCCGCTACTCAGGTCTGCATATTATTTATTTTGCTCATCATTATCATCATCAATCCTTTTACTGTTCTGTCGTTGGACAGACCACTTCCATTATTTGGCTGTATCCCGTTTTATGTCTTACAGTATTTCCTTACTGATCTGTCTGTTTGTATTAAAAGAGGAACCCAATAAAAAGTGTAACAACAAAGTTATGCTCGAAAAGAGGGAGAAAAAATATAAGCAATTAATTGAACTTTTAATTGAACAGCCATATTATGCAGGCACTCGCTTATGAGCTTAAAGACTATAAGGGCGTGTTGCAGATATAATTTAAGACTATTTTTTTTAATCAATAATTAATAATTTTTTTAAGAATAAATTTTATTTACGAAGCGTCATTTAATTTTAGAGCTCAGGTAGCGTTATACAAAGTGTTTTTGATGGGATCTCTTCATTTTTCTGGGTGGAAACTTTGGTTCGCCGTGAGCTTAGATATCTTATCTAATGTCAACGGGCACATTTAATGTTACAGACAACAACGACAACCAATATCAGGAGGGGCGTCGTCAGAGTATTGAGTCCAGCCACGCCATCTTCGGGAAAATCACTTATTTCTCCTCGGGCACTTATGCAACCAAGTAAGTGTATTCAAAAGTTTATATTTTTTAAGTTCACCATTTTGATTATTTCTTTATTTCTTGCAAAATCCATTTTGTTTGTTAATTGTTCTTTATTTCCATCAGCATGTACAGCAACAGTGAAAAAGCGGCCGCTAGTTCCAAATACAGCATCAGTTACAACGGTAGCACAAGTCAGTATTCTTATTGTTTTCTTAATTGCAGTCATAAACAAAATTGAATAACATTGACAGTATAATAATGAACATTATTTCAGAGTTCCATAAACACCACCACCGTCGTAAGCAGTCAACCGACCGTAGTCACGTCATCGGTGGCGACTCGAACGGTGCAGCTCGCGGGCGGACGCACCGTGCAGCTGGCGGGCAACCAGACCGTGCACCTTCCCGGGGGACAGGCCGTGCAGCTATCGTCAGGACACACTCTGCAATTGTCATCGCTACAGCCGACACACAGCGTCCGATTACCCAGTGGACAAACGGTCCAACTGGCTTCCTCTCAGACTGTACAAGCTGTGCGGGCGGTTTCCACGGTACAAGTGAAGAACTCGTGTCCCCGACCGCAGTCCTCCCCCGCGGTGAAGCCCGTCATTCAAAGCACCGGTCAGCAGTCGACTGTACAAATCCCGGTGTCGACCGTGCAACTCGCCGGACAAACGGTACAGATAGCCGGGCAGACGGTCCAGCTGGCCGGCCAGAGCGTTCAATTGACCGGGCACACGGTGAAGCTGCCGAGCGGGCAGAGCGTGCAGGTGGCCAGCCAGAGCGTGGTGCCCGCGCAGAGCGTGCTGGGCGGCCAGGCCGTGCAGATATCGGGCGGAAACGTGCAAGCGGTCCAGTTGACCGGACAAAACGTGCAATTGGCACGGCAGAGCGTCCAAATGCAAGGCGGACAGAGCGTGCAGTTAGGCTCCCAAACGGTGCAAATCGGCAGTCAGACTATGCAGCTGTCCGGCGGTCAGACCATGCAGCTCTCCGGAGGTCAGACGGTGCAGCTCCCCGGCGGTCAGACGTTGCAACTGTCGGGCGGTCAAACGGTTCAGTTGTCGAACGGGCAGACGATTCAGCTGAGCGGCGGCCAGACCTTGCAGTTGTCGAATCAGACGCCGAAGTCGATATCTCAGGTAGTGAGGTCGCAGGCGTCCGGGGACAAGTCCACGCAGCCCATAGTTGCCAAGTTACTGACTAATGCGCAGGTAATGCCAACAAAATACATAATATAATAGTACATTCGGTGACATATTTGAAATATCAAAACTACGATGTATACAAAAAAATTAGTTAACGTAGAGGCGGAGCTCCCTCAGCGACGAGATCACTTTTTGAACATGTGGGTTCCTCTCATGTCGTATTCGTATAGTAACTTTACGTTACGCTGACCATAAGGAAATATACATATTATCTCTTTATATACACTTAAAGTATAGTAGAGTAACGCTCGCGGGTCGCGCAGGGGCAGATGATCTCGCTGGAGGGCGTGGCGGCGGCGCGCGCGCGCGGCTCCGTGCGCGTGGTGTCGCCGGCCGCGCGCCTCACGCGCCCGCTGCTGCTGGCGGCCGCCAAGCCGCTGCACAACATCATCCTGCAGGTCGCCCGCCGCTCACCTTCCATTTGCTACAACGCCGTATCTATTTATTTGTGATTCTTTATTCAATGTGAAAATGTATGATGTATATGTTGCCAGCAGAGTGACGGCAGTGCGATTAGAGTGACATCTGGCGGAGGAGCGTCGACTTCGCAAACCATAGTTCTAAGCAACATAGGTTAGATAGCAAATTTTTTAAGTCATTTGAAGTTTTTCTTTATTTTCTTAAATTATAATTCGTTGCCGTGAACGGTCGCTTCGTTTACTACATAATCCCATGGAAGTATTTAAAATGAATATGATTTATTTTCCAGGCGCACCGACCGCTACGACGTCCACGTCGTCGACGACACCGATATTAAAATTACAGCAGGTCAGTGGTCCTCCTTAGTTTATTAAGTTATATCGCGTTTTTTCGCATAGTGGTTTAAATTTCAACCTGGGCACTCGGGAGTCGCTCGAGTTCAGGTCCTAGCACACGCACCATTGCCTTTTGAAAATTACTATCATTTAAAAAATAACCAATGGCTATCACGGCGTAAAAAGCTTCTCAGGGAAACCGAGACTTTGAAATTCTCTATATTGCTCTGTAACATGAGTGAAGTGTGCCACGACCGCACCCCGGCCTGCTCGCCTGCGGCCCTCGATGGAGCATTGAAAAAGGGTCGACCAGAAGCTTACTAATATTATTTTGCAACAGATTTATCGTACATTTTATTTCTCATAATTATTTCATTATTATTTCGACGTTACTACATTTGTACTACATTTGATTCGTTGCAAAAAATTATTAAAGCATGTTTCTGACGAGAAGTTATGTATGAAATAGATATAACAGGACATTTTTATATTGATTTGTGTTATTTTTTATAATAATTGAAAATTACGTTATAGGTGAATCCAATTCATCAGGTTAAGCTCCCCCAGGGAATAAAATTACAACAGGTGATTCAACATTGCATGTTTTAACCAAATAAATAAATATTCAACTTAAACAGTTTGTGTAAAACATGCATGAACATAATGGATAGGACGCATGACCGAGTGGCAGTAAACATGGGAATTAGAACTTTATTTAATTAATTAACATATCGAATAATCTATATAGCGTATTAACAATTGCAATTTGGCTTGGTACTGTATCTAACAATATTTTCTTTATGTGTAACAGCGATTCAATACAATTTTATGATTCATTAAGAGTATTCTAAGGGCAGGTTTTGTGGTGTTTAATACAAGCATGCATATCGATGGGATCAAACAATAACACATGGAATAAATATAGTGATGTGTATAACTTCGAGTAGTTCATTTTCTCAAATGCCTCGATAGATATTGGAAAGTAATATAATTATATTTTCGATGCGTTGAAATATATTATGTACAGGACCTAAATTATATAATTATTATTAAGTCCGTAGTCCCACGTAAATATAAAATATAAAATCATTCTGAAGAAGTAAATTTTTTTAACAAACTCAACTGTGGATATACAAGACACTTAAATATTGATTTATGTAAAATTTTATAATCAATGTCCGATTCATGGAATAATCGTATTTCACTGTCTTATTATTTTATTGAAAAATTAAACAGAAACATTATACTAATGAGTGAACATTTTCAATAGGATTATCTTGTCCTTTTTTTGACATGGTTCCCGTATTAAAAATATTCAATATGACATTTTCAGGCGAGCACGAGCGCGAACGCTAGCACCAACGCGAGCGCGGCGGCGAGCGGCGGCGGCGGCGGCGGCGGCGTGCGCGGCGTGCTGGTGGAGGGGCAGCAGCTGAAGCTGGTGGGCGGGCGGCACGTGCTGGCGCGCCTGCTGCGGCCCGCGCAGCCGCCGCCCTAGCGCCGCGCCGCGCCGGGCCGCCCCTCGCCGCCCTCCGACCACACCATCGCTCCCGTCGTGTGCCGCCAGAAGACGTTTCTACTTGTTCATCATGTATGTAATAATGTAATGTATAAATTTATATTTACATCCCTCGCAGTCTTTATATACTTTTTGAATTCTGTTACTCCCGAGTACCGTGTCATATGTCATTTGTGAGCTCAATTAATATCATAATATCAACTTTTATGATTATGTATTGTCTGTGTTATAAATACTGTACATAGTGTAAAAAGTGACTTTATTAAAAAAACATACGTAATAATTACCACAATTCGAACTTGTAAAAAGTAAATTGTTTATGACGATTTATTCATGTGAAGGTAAATATGATTGAGTTATTACTAGAATATAAATTTTGTTTTATTTTTAACTTAACATAGATTTTGCGCGTAATTAAAAAAATTATATATATTGTTTTGTTATATGTAGCGCACCCTCGTTATCATTAATTTAATTTGTATATAAAACTAGGACAATATATATAATATAAAATGTAATCATATTTATGTTTTGGTTTTCCGTTTAATCTAACACCCCTATTTTTCAAACGTGTAACAACCTTTCTAATTTTTGTTTTCTTTGTAATAATTTCAATTTAAAAATATAATTAATTTGTTTAATTGTTCAACGACTACATTTATTTTAGATTTTTCTTATGTACGAGTATATTTTCATGAACATTGTAACGTCAGATCCAGAGTTGTATAGACGATAAACCAGAGAAGGCACTCTGGTACAGGTACTATTCTATATATATCGTTACTTACTGCTGTTGACTGGTTGTTGTTGTTGTTGTTGTTGATCCGTTGGTGACATAATTTGTTGCAACCAACACTAGCGGCCAATGATTTTATTAACAAAAGCCTTAGTTTAACTACTTGGGGGTTGATTTTTTCAAAAGGTTGAAACACGTATTTCTGTACTTTTAACCAAAAAGCTAAACACCAATTTTCGGTACTGGCTTTCATATGGGCGAATTTTCGAACAAAGTTTCAAACCCTATTTAATGTGCTTACGGATTTAATATCAAAAAAACCATCCGTTGTGGACGCCCACCTTATAAAAGAAGTCAACAGTTGAAATGTCATGTTTCTATCTCGACTAGTTTGGACTGTACGGTGATGAATCCCTCTCTGGCCATACTTTTTTTAAAATAGAATATTAATAACAAAAAGCACATACGTTATGTATTGTTATATCGTCTATTCGATGTAAGTGACGAGTGCAAAATCAATAACTCTTGTACAACTAATTAATTACTAAATTTGACTGCGATATCGTAAAATGCGGATAGTTAATTATTATACTGATGCCCTAGAACAAATATGTATAGATGACGACAGATTTACACAGCGTTTTGATTTGTTACGTTACAATTAAGCTATATTTATATTTTAAAGTTTGTTAGTAGATAGGAAAATTTACTAGATATTTTCAATTAATACGTCGTGGTAGAGTTATAAGTGGGAATTCTTTTTTTAACCGGGAATATTTGAAGAGCGCAAGAGATATTTGAATATTATATGTTTCGATCTTGTATTGGAGATCGTATGCATGAGAAGGATAAATTATAGTGACGTGATATTATTTTACGTAAAGTAAAAGATAGATGAACACTCAATCTTGGTGCAGACTGTGCGTTCTTCCGCAGCGACGTTTTATTGAATAAGACTAACCATCTATTATTATGTTATAGAATTAACGCTAACTAATACTTCATGTAAAATGTATTATTTTTTGTAATATACTTGGTATGTTAATTAGAGAGTTGATACATTTTGTAAATAAATTCATACAAATATAGATTTATTATTTAATCGATGGTCCCTACAGGCGAGATGAAATAAAGGGTCAGTGGGGAAACAAAATTTATTATTTATGTACACAGTGGGTGATTATAGCGTCATATAAAATTATCACACAGCTTCGAACTATTGACACTAAAGCTAATAAAACTCCATCTCAAATAATATAAAGTGCGATATAGTAGTTTTGATTGACTTATAATATTGCTACTATTTTATTTGCATGCGTGATTGATACACGTTCTCCAAGCTAGTACAGGTGGAATGGTCAGCGGCTGCTCCACGGCAGGATACGGACCGCGTACTGTTTACGAAGATATACAGTAAAGTATTTAAATAGGACATTGCTCACACGCACTGTATTTAAAATCTTAATCACTAACACCGATATACATTTTAATAGCACACGAAAAATATTTGAAAGGAATAGTGCCGTTATAAAAATAGTTTCAATAACACAATGAGGAATATTCCGTCGCTAATTTATTTAATCGTTACAACAGAATCATTTGTCAGTCTTATATCTATTAAAAAACGATTTTGATGTACATTGAATTGAGAGTTAACTAATTGGTTTGGATATATTGAGAACGTTGAGAAGAATTCCGTCTTATGCTATTAAATATTAAAATAATACACGCAAAAATGCTCAGATATGAGACAGAAGTACGTTAATTTAATACTGACGAACAATACTATCGAAGTTCTTTCTGATATAGGTGTAACATACCCTATACACTCAGAGTTTGTTTATATAGAAGAGTCGCTGAAAAATTCTATCTACCACGTTTGCTTAAAGGGTTGCAGACACCTAAAACATTAGTTTATTGCATGTTTAGGATTGTAAATATTGTGTATTTTAATAAACCTTCTACAAGCTCGCGAATATGCTATAGATACCTATTTAACTATTTGTAAAGCTTAGAGCGTCACTGCGTGGAGTTTCTCGCCCGTCTGTCTAGTCTGTGAATACGAAACATACCAGATTAAACGTATTACCAGGTACGAAACATACCAGATTTAAAGAATAACTGTCATTGCATTGTACCCACAAATATACAACACATGGCCATAATAAAAAGCGATACTGCTGCGAAAATATAGATAGATAACATATACATTTAGTTGGTAATAAACGGGAAAAATTTAGAAGCATTCTATAGGTAAACGTTTCATACTATACGAACAATCTGATAGGATCTTTTCACTTTTTAGTTGTAGACCTATATTAAAAACAATAGACAAGTTTGTAGAATTACAAACGCCTATCTATAATACATATTTGATCCAATTGGTAATTTGAAATTATTAGGAACATAGGCATTGCAAGTTTCAAATGTAGTCAGCCTGTAAGACAACGAAGCGGTCTTCTAAGCTGTGGCACTGCAGACGTAGGTGATTTATTATAGTCAAAACTTACGTAGGAGACGCGTACCTACTTATTATCTGTATGAGTAAAGCACAAGTTTGGCAAATAGTACAATAGGTACAACACTTTATATAGATATAGATCCATTTAAGATGACACGATCATTTTGCTTTGTTAATTCTTAAAATGTTATCAAGATAACAATTACTACCAAGAATATTCGCGATTACATTGCGAATTAATTTATGCAAATAACACAGAGAGTTATGTTAGTACACCGATAATAACATTTGTAAGGAAGGCTGATTTTAATATAGTATAGGTGTAACGTATAAGATATCGAGCAAGCTTCGTCACGTATGTCAATTACTCCTCCGGCTCTTCAGGGTTTTCAGCGGTCAAGAGATTCGTTTTATCCTCCGCTTGTAGGTCGGCGGTCAACTTCTGGAAGAAATATTGTGAGTTATGAACATCGAAAGTACTTAGAGTACCTACTTAACAATCGCATGTGTCGATATTTCAACGAATCAGGCCATTTGGGCAAACCAAGTTGTGTAAAATGTTAATTAGTCTTTTAAAATCAATCAAGTGATCATAAATGCTTTTTATCTTAAATATAACTAAAATTACATTGTTATGTTGTTATTTCAAAAGAGCTCTCTCTTAAAATGTGATGACAATGTAAGTTTGATTGTAGAGTTCGGTTTTACCCCGATTTGTGCGGATACGACTCTAGATCTGTTGTAGCGCCTGACTGCCCGCGCCAGCATAATTATGAGGCACACGATGGACAGCGCAGACACCAGCAACGGCAGCAGCAAGTTGTCTCCGGGAGAGTATCCCTGAAATATAAATAAATCCAAATACAATCACAGTATATTGTTATAGTAAACAACCGTATTAAAAATGTTAGTTGAACTTATTTCATAGTGTACTTTGTTTCTATAATCCTTACCTAGCCATAGGATTTCCGAGATATATGTATGTATATAGTATAGAGTCACTAGACGAACAATAAGGTTACTGCTCATTAAGAATATATCAGTATGCTTGTGTGTAGTTAAAATGTTCAACCTTTCTGTGAATACATGTTTTAATTGACCGAACACTGCAGCAGTAAACTTGTGTAGTGTATGTTTGCATGTATATATACTATTGCAATTAAATCTATGGAACGACCTCTCTCTGAGGTCACTTTGACCTATTTCAGTTATGTCGCCCATCAATGAGACATTTGCATTTATACTCCCTTTTAAAGCTATGCCAAAGTAGTGTCAAACAGGCCTGCATTCCTATCGGTGTTTTATTATGTGGTCTAAATAAAAGTATTCCGTTTTGAATATTCACACATTCATTCATGTGCTGAATTTCCATCCGTGATCAGTAACAGATGTTAAATGCATGTTTATGTTTAGGTATTTTACCTATATTAATGTTAAGTAGAACCTATAAAAATCCATAAAGCCTTGCAATGGCGTAGAAGTAATAATTTCTGTTCTCTACCAATTTTAAAACTGTAGGTACTATAAAAATATATATTAGGTATGCCCTAAGATGAAATAATTATATCGTAGGTAGGTACGTAAGATTAGTAACTCTTAAAAGTAAACAAACCGCCGCTGTACCATTAACTATAAACTGATTTAAGCATGGCTTTTTGTTAGCTCTCCTTTTATAAAAAGTTTTGTGGACCACGAAGCGTCTATGCGACAAAAAATAAAGGGCTTAGCTTTTTTTGAACTTTCTTTTAATGAGTAAGCTAAGCTTTTGTCGGGATGTGAATATAGCTAAAGCCGTGAAACCGATTATTGGAATAAAATTTACCATTAATGTAGATGCTTATCAGATTTTTCAACACTGATATGTTAGTTACGATTTTAAATGTTATTTGTAAATTCATTTGTCAATTAGAATATAAAATGTATTTCATACTATTACTTAACGCTTTATTACACATCTGATTGTGTATATGAAAGATATAGCAATCTTTCTATAATAGCCATTATCATTCATTGAGTTTTCATTCTAATCAAAGTAGGTAGAAAAACTAACTGGTTAAGTAGAATCGTGACAAAAACCGCGGCAGACATTTGAAACCCCAGTCGTTTTATCTACGTACCGATCGGAGAGTGTCTTACTGCGGTATTGACGCATGATTTCACATTAAATTTTAACCTATAATGCTCCACACCATTTATTAAAAGTTTAATATAAATACGTAGATTGGTATTCTATTGTATATGATGTATGTGCTTACTATGTTAATAATTATAAAATATTTAACGACGAAAAAGTCGGAAAGTCCACGTCAATTTAGTCTTCCCGGATGCTAATTACTTTGAATCGTGATAACACGGCTATTCCGTTAAACAAAATACATACTTTTATAAATATGAAGTTTCTATTTCGGCGGAGGCTTTACTCAGTTTAACGATATAAAACAAATCTAAATGTGTATAATATAGAAATTTTGTGTGACCGCAATGCGTGCAAACATGAAATGACCGCACAGCGTAAAAATAATTTCCGAATGGGTAGAGAAAATTGTATCTTTTTCTTTAAGAAATTGGTTCCTTTATTATGAACTATGAAACTTAGTGGCTTAAAATATTGTGTAATGTCATTACATCATCACCATTACATTATACATTTATAATTGTTTAAAACAATGAACCTCTGAACTGGCTTAGGTACTCTCACTGTAAGTGTCCGTTGATTTGAAACGCTCTTTAAAAATAAAGAAGAAGAATTTGAACCTGGTAGTTAAAGATAACTTTTAAATAATACTCAATGATATCGATTTTAGGTTGTATCTAAAGTGTACTCTTATACTTCATAAAAATAATATAACACCTTAAATAAAGCCTACTTATTGATTCATTGATTCATTTCGAATGGTATACCAGGTTCCGTACTGTGTAATAACGCACAATTAGTTTTGTTTTGTATTGTAGTAGGTATTAGAATATAGCTATGATACCTATT
>DWUN01001517.1:0-16375 GCA_018249975.1 Passova gellias | reverse complement strand
TTTATTTTTTCCTTATTAAATCGATATTTTTATTTGTGCAATTACAACATTCGGTGCTTTCTGCCTACCCCGTTCGGGACCTGGCGTGATGTTATGTATGTACGTACAATATTTTTTCATTCAAGTGTTATTTTAATATATGCATATCGGTATTTCCAGGTATAGCCTAGACGAGACGAGCCCTTCTAAGGCAGAGGCGTCTCATTATGAAATATTGAGCAAAGCGACAGAAGAAGAAGACGACGACGACGACGACGACGACGACGACGCGCCGGAGCCGTTGGCCGACGTATGAGAGCGGTTGTTAAGAACTAGCGGAACTAGTGATGCAGCGATTATGTTCTTTCTGTTCTTACGCAAAATTTCGTTCATGATGAATTCGTTTAATGAATTTTAGTGAAATAAATAAAATAATTACATCGCGCATGTGAGGTTGTTCGAGTATTGCGTGAGCAGAATTACAGTCATTTTTTAAACCCCACCCCTTTGTCAGCGAAAGTTACCAAAACCCTACAACCCGTCCCTATGTTTACGTAAACATTGGTACTTATTGGATTTTGTTTCAATTGAATCCTACTAAATTTTGCAAAAAGATCAGAAATAATAGATAAATTTCGGTGAAGTAAAACTATCCATACCTCCCACCCCCATGTCTTTAAAAATAACCTAAGTCACCACCACCGCCTCCTTCGGTGCTGACGTAATACTTAAATGACCCCTATCTTGATGTACTCTATTACGAGAATTATTGTATTTAAGTTTTTTTACTGTAAACTGGTATAGATAAATATATTGAGTACTAGTTTTGTTTTTTTTTATCTGTGACAGATTTTTGATCTGTCCGGGGTTACACGCGTTAAAGCAGTTGAAACATTTTAATGATAAGCCTATTACACATTAAATAACGATTGTAACAGTTAATTAATGATTTCTGCGATTACTTAGTTTCTATCGTATTCTAGACTGTGCACTCCTCATTATTGTTAATTTGATTACATAAAGTATACTTGGAAAAGATAGGTCACGAAAATTGAAATGAAATTTTCTCGTTAAATAGGAAATAAACTGCTTGTACAATAAGTTAAAGATAAATATAATTTTCTTTTAACTAATTAACTCTAAGCAGTGATAGCCTAGTGGTTTGAAATTCAGCCTCCCACTCCGTGGGGTCTGGGTTAGATCTTGGCACACACCTCCGACTTGTTACGTGCGTTTTATAACTAAAATTGTAACATCACCTGCTATATCGGTGAAGGAAAACATCGTGAGGAAACCTGCACACCTTAGAGATGTTATAATGTACATATTTCCTGAGTTGTGTAGACGCGTTCGCAGACGTCAATCTTCACTTCTCCAGCGTGGTAGACTGTGGAATATATCTCTCTCGCACTATGAGAGGAGACCCGGTCCAGCAGCTGACCAATAAAAGGATAAGAAAAAAACTAATTCAACTGACTCGACGACCCAAAGTCCTGATCTCCGATACAATACTCCTTTCCCCCTCTCCGCCTCCACCAGGCTTTCTTGGCCTCATCCAGCGGTACTTGAGCTTCGACTTTTTTTGTCCTCCAACAGTTCGGCAGTTCAGTAATGGCTGCACACCTCATTCTCGGCAAAAAAATTTACGAGACTAGCAAAATATTTCTATTTTACAAAGTGAAAATAATTTGTTACAATCAAGATTATTTATTAGACATTAAAGTTAACAATTAAATTGTAGAATGAATGATAGAGACAAATAGAAAAAAGCTAATAAGGAACTCAACGAAGGTCATAAGCTTACATCATTGCAAATTGTTAATCGGTAAAACGAATTTAATAACACTGGCACACAGAAAAAAAAGTTTGCTGTACACCGGACGCGACCTATCAATGGGCATGGTTTTCAACCTGCTGAATCCGAATTTCAAGTCAGTTTAGGCCGTACACCCTCCAATTTCGAGTGATTTGCAAAAAATCGTGAGTATTAACAAAAAACCGTAAGTAATAACGAAAAAAGGTCGCGTCTTTTTTTTTCTGTGCCAGTGTTATTATTGGTTTTTGTTATGTTTTGTAGAATTGTATTACGCTTGATTGTCTTTACACCTTAATAGACGAAAATATACGTACATACCCGCCTATGTGTCAAAGAGGTACCCCTAACGGATTTAGATGCCTGCAGACCTGGAATACCGGGATGGCCTAAATTACACTCCAGACCACCTCAAAACTCCATGTTGTAGGATTTTATATAATAAACAAACTGTTTTTTCTTTCTTTATTTTTATTCTTATATTCCTGCATTCCACCTGTCTGAGAGACTACAGAGACTGCAAAGTACTTGGATCCCAAATTTATTAATAGACCGTACAAAGACCCATATGTCTTCATTTTCCTCTACGAGGGCATTGAACAGGTGTTTACAATACGTATAGCTTACTTGGTGTGCTAAAATAAATTTCCTTATAATATCCAGGTCAAGATTTTAAAGCAAGTATAAAAATATGAATTCCATACATAAAATATTCTTAAATTAACCACAAAATTTTACATTTTCACCGCCTAGAATTCGCCGTGAGTTTTGAAAACGGAAAATTACGGTTAATATAAGAAAATAAGTTTTCAATTTATGCGACTACGATGTATTTTATTTTATGGTTATTCATGCAATATTTTTGTAGGCATACTTTTATTTGTGCGAAGATTAAAACTATGTAGTCGTAACTGAACCTATTACACTTGTGACAGTTTATTAAGATTCTTAATTAATCATTTTATCACTACGACATAGGTTTTTAAATAAATTATCCAATTAACTAGATCTTAAAAATATAATATAAATAGAATATGCCGAGTCGCTTAATTATCTACAGTTTCAACGTCTAAAGGGCTGTCACATCTGTTACTCTCGTGTGTGGGATCTCTTACAACATCAGAAAGCTGATAAGTGTAGTTTAAAACGGGACAGTGCTCGCTAGAGGTAGCATTAGCAGACGCGAAACTGCTTTTTGTGTCTATGCTTTTATGTCTATAGACATCCGGGTTGGCGTAATTGCGTACGTTAAATTGGAATCTATTCCAAGATTGGGATAAGTCTTGAGGCGGGAGAGTTCGGGGAGCGGCAGTCGGCCGCAACGTGACCGCCCTCGGCGGTGTTATGTTCCCATTTTTCTCTCTCCTCTCCCGCGCTCTACGGTTTTGAAACCAAATTTTGATCTGAAAACAAAAATGACCTGAAAGACGAAACGTGATTGATGATCCTTAACACGATACCTCAGAATAATAGGATCAAAATACTAGATATATTTCAATGTAATTTCTACTAATTACTACCATATCCCGAGTTTTACTCGTTGCTCATAAACCGCATAAACGAAGGTTTAACGCTTGCTTTACGGCAGCCCTCGAATTGTAAGCTATAAACAATTATAAATTTCTTAGCTGGATGAACGGACGAATGGACATGAAAGCCGTTGTGTGTCGTCACTACAGACGAAAGACTATCTTGATCAATGTTATAAAGCTATCACCTTTAAATTAGATCAAAGAAGGATCCATGCGAAATGTTTCTAGCCTAGACCACGGTTAAAATCCGCTTCTGCCTTCATATTAAACAATGCACAACAATGTTATAACAGTGATGCGTGAAAAGATATTAATCTAGTTAAAGCATATTTAAGGGATGGTTCCGAAAGCGTTATAAACGTTACTCTATCATCTCGTAGTTGGAGGGCGGCGGCCAGGGCGCGCAGGGCGGGCGGCGCGAGGTAGGGCGCGCGGGAGTAGGCCGCCTCCAGCGCGGCCGCCTGCGCGCCGCTAAATGGCACCCGAGCGTGGCGCCCGGAACGACGCACGCGGTTTACCGAAATATTATTACCTGAAATGTATATGAAAGCAGCATATAGCAGTGACAGCCTTGTAGTTTTAATCTCCACCTCCCACTCTCGGGGGATCTGGGTTCAATCCTGCCAAACACCTCTGACTTGTTACGTGCATTTTAAATACCAATAAAACGGGTGAAAAAAAAAATGAAAAGAAAATCATCCACTGGTGGAATTTCATAGACGACAGCACGCAGATCTAAAATACTTAACTCGTTTCATGACAAATATTTTCCATGAGTGCAGAACAAAGTAACAAAAATTACAAAATTTAGCTTTCTATTAAACACATCATTAAACACGCAATCAGTCTTACATGATAATATCGTTATTTACCCGATGGCGTCGCGTGTAAATACTACACATTACGTGTGTATAGTAATGAAATTCATAATAAGTACCTAGTTATTTACATAAATAAATGACCTCTATTTATATGCATATGTTTTATCTTTACGCTGTCACTATGAGGAAAACAGTGATGACTAATGAAAGCATGACGAAAATTTTATAAATAACTATAATTTTCTACAAGTAAACATTCAACGGTACATTAATGTAATAAAAAAGCATAAATGATTCCGTTTAACAGAAATTGCAACAACGATTTGCATTTAGGTATTTGCATATCTTGTAAAATTGAGCTGTGGACACGATTTGAGATACTTAATACGAATCCATACTTCACTACATAGTATAAAACAAAGTCGCTTTCTCTGTCCCTATATTCCTATGTATACTTAAATCTTTAAAACTGCGCAACGGATTTTGATGCGGTTTTTTTTAGATAGAGTGATTGAAAAGGACGGTTTATATGTAAAATAACGGCAAACGTTGTTCTGCCGGGTAATATTATAAATGCGAAAGTAACTGTCGGTCTGTTTGTCTGTGACGTCATCACGGCCAAACTGCTGAACCGATTGTGATGAAATTTCATATAGAGATACTCGAGGGTCTCGGGTTGAACTTTAGGCTACTTTTTTCTCCCATTTTTATTAGTTTTTCGAGGATTTTCATTGTTTTACGAAAAGTTCGCGGGGTCGTTAGTTACGCGGGAAAGCCTTTGTGACACACTGATTTCCAAGCGGGCGAAGCCGGGGCAAAGCTAGTTTTTTTTTGGCCGACTTCAAAAAGGAGGAGGTACTCAATTTGTCTGTATTTGTTTTTTATGTTTGTTACCGCATGACTCTGAACTGCGTGAAAAGATTTTGAAATTTTTTATATACACCCATAAACGTAATCAAAATTATTTAATTCTTTCAATTAGTTAAAGCGTTTTATAATAATTAGGAAATAATTTGTACACATTGTGTTACAGCTCCTAATGGAAATTACTTCATCAATACTATGAGCTAAGTCTATTCCACAGTAACGACCTTTTTCAAATTTCAAACCCGTTCTTATTCATTAAATAGGTACCTATCTACAAAAAATGTTTTTCACATTTAGTACACTAATAAAAAATAAGCGAATTTCTATGGTTAAGTCAATTAATTCAGTGCTGGACTCTGGAGTTATGCTCTGACCCGTAGTTCAACGACGCATAATATAGGTACCTATATGTCCTCGCCAATTGGTTGAATCAGCCGTTCATTTAAATGCCTGGCTATGTCGTTGAACACCGTCATTCAACTAAATGTCTAGTACTTTTAGTTGAATCATTACAGCATATAAAACGTTTAACATCTTGGCTGACTTAGAAGCCGTAATGTTGAATTGACATGTTTCCCCGTCATCGCAACGGTACTACTATTTCGTTCTTTTCTATTTGCGCCCAAAGCGAGGGGAGAAAATTGATAATTTATTATTACTAAATGTTAGGTCATAATTAGTTATTTTATACGAACGAAAACAATATGATCCGACCGCTTTTAGGGGCGGGTAATATAATTTCTGTCACACCCTTAATGCATTGTATTTTATTCGGCCGCAGTTACTTTATAATGGGTTAGTTTAGGTTGCGTGTATTGGATAAGGAGCTCTGTAGACAATATGACTTTCGTCACATTTATTATTGCCACTAAAAATATGCAAAGAAATTGGAAATGGTACCGTTGGATAGAGAATAATATTCCTCATAAAACACTATCGAAGTTTGAACGCAAATCAGGCTATTTTATTCTAAACCCGAGCCATTTTTGCCGCTGATTTACTTGTTGATGTATGCAAATGTTTTTTCCTATATAATTACTTATATTTTTAGTACAATTATTTATTTCTTCAATTTTATGGATAGCTCTAAATCTGGATCTAAATATGAACATCGACAAGCAATGAAAATAGCCATTCATTTTTTTTTAATTCTTTTAAATTGTCATTTAAACTGCTTAGCGTCGTTACTACGTCTATATAAGTATATAGGTACTTATAAATTTATAAGGTTAGTTACTCTAACCACAGAACGTCAACAAACGTACCAAAGATTAAATGAAACAGTATTATTATATTCGATTAACAGCGTTATCGCTGTTTAAATTCAATCAATAGGTATACCTACAATAGCTACCTTGACCCTGAATATAATTAATTTATGCCACAAAATGTAGATGACAAAGCAGAATCGCAGCTCGGCACGTGCTTGTATTGAAGGCCTAACGTAACTTGTAATTGCTTGTCACGGTTATTACAATTCCAATCTGTGTTAGGTCTTAACGACCCCGTGGAATGCACGACATCCGGAGTTACAATCGTAACACGTTGTCACGTTTCAAATATTACGTGGCGTACCAAAAAGTGCCTCTATTCCGGTGAAAATGTATTTCGCTGTGAATTAAATACTAACAAACTAACACTCGCGTTGCACTTTACATACAATAAACTGTCTTCGTTACAGTGATATCCAGATACTGACGTGGCAGTCGGGGCGGCTGGTAGCGGGTACAGCACAGCCAGTCTGGCGAATCTGTAGCCTCCTCCTGACTGCTCCGCGTTTCACTCAAAATTCTATTGATACTAAAATCTGAACTAGTGCACTTAGAACTGGATTGCACCGAGCGCGCATCCATCACGCTTGCGGCCCATGAAATTATACATAAACTAAAATTAAATCTGCCATTTGCTACTTTAAATGTTTCAAAATACAATAGAGGGTGGCCCTTTTATTGGCCACGCCCTGTAAGGGAGAAACCCCATAATCCTCCAGAGATGTTATCTTCGACCGCAATCATTATTAACAGAATGGGCCGCTCGCGCCAATGCACATACGAGTGTTGTGACGTCTGTCCATTCATACGGCCGCCGGTTCAAAGCGAAATGGATACTGTCTGTAGCAACACAAAAGGATGTTATTACTTTAAGGCTATGTGAGAAAATTAATTTGCTACTTGTATCACATTACAACTATTGTGCCAAGTAATCCGCTGGGCAATTTGATACTTATTAAAAAGCAAATTAAAATTGCATGTAGCTATACGATGAAGATATTCTTATTAATTCTCATTGTGCATATTAATTGGCTTTATAATTGAATGATATAACATGGGTAGTAAAGATATTTAAAATAATACGTCGGCGTTACAATAATTTACAGTAAGGTAGATACTTTCATATTTCGACGATAGTTGACGAAATGTTTTTTACAATTTACCAAAATCGCTAAATAAAAAGCGTACAGTCTGCCTAATGCGAAATCGTTACCGCTATGTCTAAATACATCAGGGGAGGTCTAGATTACTACGTCATGTCTTCAAATGAAGCTTTATTTTTGTCATATTTCTAAAAAGTACCATGTCATTAAACTCAACACTTCCTTTCCTTTCATAACTTAGATGTAGACTAAGTAGTATGCGGGGAAAAACACTTCAGTTAATTATCATTGCCGCGATTGCATTTAATTTACATGTTTGTAATGTTGGTGACAATAAACGGTAATTAAGGTCTTTCTTGAAACCGACTTAGATAAAGTTTATTTGCCCGACACTTGTTAAGATAAGCCGTCGTTAGCTCTTCTAGACCTTTATACGAGTAGGTCTTTGACTTGATGTGGATGAACTTCACCTTGTTTTACTATACTTTACGTAAGAGGTGTATATACTCATAGGTAATCTACAATGATAGCAATGAAACAAATATTTACAATAAACTAATCGATAACAGAAACAAATTGGCATGAAATTAATTTTAATCGTGAAAGTACCACTGTTATGCGTTATATTATGTAGGTGCGCTAAAAGTTGTCTTAGGTGCTTAATTGAAGCATTATTAATAATCTGACTTTTAATTATGTCTTTGTCATTTATTATAGGCAACCGCTTCGTTTCTGTTTATGTTCTAAGTTAAATAGTTACTGAAATCATGATAAATTCTTTTATCAAATGTTTTCCTATAATCAGCAATATACTTGATACTCATTGAAAATAAATACGCTCTGCGTATAAAAAAACTACACAAAATATCAAGCGCTTCTTTTCCATCGTGCATTAACGGAATGGGACTTGTGCATACTCTATTGTCACATAACAATTTTTATAGCGATGGCAAACGAAGCGTTGATGTCATTGACAGATTATACGAGCCAGTAACCACTAGTACCACATGATTATATCGTTAAACATTTAGCCAACAAGGAAAAGACTATATTGTTAATCGGCGGCGTTATTGTAATGCCATTTATTTCGAATTCAGTTCGCAACGACCGCTTTGAGATCGACGGCAAAGATATCACTTTTCACAATACAAATGTTTTACAATGACTGTGTACAGAAAAAGTAAACAAAGCGTTCACTCGTACAAGCGCAGTAGCCACTTCGGTGCCCGTACTACCTATTAAGAGTATGTTAAGCTACCTACCATGAGCTGTCATTTATTCAAATTATACAAATGGCTACTAATTGTATTAATTATTTTTTTTAAATAGAGCAACCAATTAAAACGGTGATTGGTATTAATTAAATATAACTTATATAATACGATATCCGTATATTTTGTAACACAACTAAGTATTTCATAGCTACAATGAGACAAGAATAATAACGTAACAATCCAGAAATACTTCGATACAAACATAATGTGCCTATGTTCGGTAGGTAGGTCCTACTAACCTCAATTATCATTATAATTATTTGAAATTTAACGGCAATACAATAGGTAAACGGTTATAAATTCATCGATGAGCTTATGTATTGAATTTTATTGCTTCAACACATACAAACTGATTAATTTAAAATAACCTATAACATAGGTACTTCCTTTATAACAGTAGGCATTGGATAACTGTCGTAAGAGACGACTAAAAGGAGGCTTCTGGGGTTGTGGGCGGCTAGAGTGGGAGCTCTGACCGTCCACTCAGTGACCCCGAGAAGGACGACGGTGTGTATGGCCGCACTCCGTCGTAAGGAGTCGGTATGGGAAGTCCCGTGACGAGCCTGAATAGGGCGCGGCGCAGGAGGACTCCGGTGCGTTCCGTACGGAGATCCCGGAGTCCTCCAACAGTGTCGAGGAAGGCCACCGAGGGGGTTTTAAAAAGATCATAAAATACTGACGGGTAATATGAAATTTTCATAAATGTACCCGAACTTCCTCTGGCATGCCAATGTCCCGTGTGTCAGTGTCAGGCAGCATTCAATGTGCACGGAGCCTTAAAACTTACAACTGGAGTTGGCAGCTAATCCGTAGAGATATAGGCCAATAGTAGAATATGTATACAACATTGAAGCAGGTAACCATCTGTCGATAAACATAAAAACGTTACATATTTACCAAACTGATGCTTAATGATTATTGAAGAACACAAGTTTCCTTTGTTTATAGGTTGTGGGATTTAGTAGCTTTTCAATATTTATTTTTAACAAGCATAATATATGTTAAGAGAGGCATGTATTGGAAAAACAAATACAGTTAATTAGGATGTTGTTTTGTTAAAAATGAACTCATTTTCAAACAGGCTCAGAAATGTTATTTTACGTATTTCATCTGCTACAATTATGATGAAGTATAATAAAAGATCGGGATACAAGAATAAAATATAATGATGTACGTTGAAATTCTTTTTGTTTTCTTTCACGCTTAAAAGTAATAGAACTCTGTTTTGAACTCAAATTTGGTGTTATTCAGTCGGCATTACGTCGCTTCAATTTTGCGGAATCGTCCATTTTGTAATTCTGAAAATGCTTTTGTGTCGCCCTCAACAAACATTACAAAAATGTAATATTCCAGAGATAAGCCGAAAGAATCAAAGTTTTCCCCTCTGACAAATCAAAACGAAATAGCCCAATAAAACGGGAAGTAAGTACGCGAAATGTCCAGTCGCAGCTAACCCCACCTTATTCCATTTAAAAAAGTTCATTTCATATTATGCACCTGGACACAAGGAGCGGAAAGTAACAAAATTAGGGAAGAGAGTGAAATAATTCGCGTCATAAATTCAACTTTTATAACTTCGGAGCGCAGAGACGGTCGCTGGTCTGAGACGCCACATCGGCATAATTTAACTTTTTCTTATTATCTTTAATGCTGACGTCGTTAAGTACCTTACCCACATATTGCGGCGTGAGCATTCCTCCTTACTAACCACTTAACAATTCTCAGAAAGTCTCTAAGTATATATCATTTCCATAACATTTTAGTGCGGGATTTGAATTTGGTATTCGGGATTGCCATTATTCAAACCAAATGGGTTTACAGAATCAAGAGAGCGTCGGCCGACTTTATTGAGTGGAAAATGTCGTGTTTTTTATTCGAAATCGCGTCATAAGTCTACTGCTTTAATTCCATCATCCATCGTTTTATATTACCGCCGTTAGTAATATTTAATTACATTATCTTTGTATGCAGTTGTAAATGAATAGTTATTAATAAAATTCAGTGTTTAAACAATCTAATTGCCATATTTAAAAATATCACTCATTCAATTCATTACCAAAGATTTATCGTAGCTTCTATATTGTGGAGATTAAAAGTTCACGAGAATAATCTGCATAACAATTTACAACTAGCTATAAACTACGCTACACAGCCTTTCGGCTACAGCATTTACATCCGCATCTTAGGTCGGCAACATCGTTTCGCTCTCAAACAAGACGCCGACGTGGAACTGTAGTAGGTATGAAGTCTACGAACCAACTCTCAAGTCAGAGTTCCCTCGGGCGAAATCCATAAGAGTGTTTTGCCACATGATCGCTTCCACGATTTGCCAAGAAAATAAAGTAGATTCGAACATCGAAACTACTTCCGGCCGCAACTAGGTTGATAAAAGAAGATATCGCTGCACGTTCGTTGTTTCCCAACTTTACCATTGGAAATAGCGGTGGATACAAGGCGGGAACTTTATGTACTCAAACGTACGTGACGTTAAATAGTTTCCGCGTGGATTTTAGACTGTTTCTTGTTGAATGTAATCCGCTCACTTTTACTGAAATGATACACAATTAATAACGCAATTGTAACGAAGCAATTAAGCACTTAGCAAGCAAGACTTATTTAGCAGAACTATTACCTTAACGATCTTACATGCGAGAAGTTACAGGTACGATCACAATTTATGCGAGCTAAACAAAAGTTTTGGTATTATTTTCTGGAGCTTAGTATCTGTTTTATTTATTTGCAAGGATTGAATATTTCGGCACTTATGGTCCAAAGTAAGTTCTATCTTAACACTACCATTGTTGTTTTTGTTTAAATATAAAGTTAAGAACTCTCTAGAAATCTCGCTCGCGGTTTCGGTGAACATTTACGAACGTATATTCTCAGATTCTTACTACTTTTACTAAGAAAACACGACGAATTTGAGTTTACAAAATCTTTTATCGTTAACGTTCAGAGACTATATAAACTAACAGGAAGTATTAGATGTATCGAATGAACATAAAACTGTTTCCGCGCTGAAGACTGACTGCGGATGGGTGTCGGGGTGATGGATGAAGACGCACGGATCTGCGCTATCGGTACCTACCTGTGTATAGCCGTAGAGTTTGCCCATTACCCGCTGAACCAATTTCAACCTTATGTCTCACATTTAAAGATCAGACGAAGTGTGTTCGCGATTTAAAATAAGCAAAGCAGACAACCGTCTGTAGATCTAAATGAATTTTGATACTCGTATAACTCAAGCTGCCTTATCGACGTGGCGTGATTGACGTGGGTTAAGTATCGCTAACCGTATGGAAAGTAGGCTTTAAATCTTGTATTAATGAGGTAATTTCGGTTTCTGCTGATGCCGAACAGATTGTATTACTGAGGTTTTAACAAATAGCATTACGGTTTTGAACAACAACTCATCTGCGTCATAGGTTTCATGGTGTTACAATTTTGTTGCTTGTGTAGCTTTCGCTACTGGCACATATAAAAATTTGACAAAGTCAAAGCCAATTATTATTAGTTCAATCCATAATTTGTTAGTTATTCATATCATATATTTGCATACAAATTTATGAAACACTATTCGAATTATAATTATCATTACTTAGTAATTAAACTAAAATTGACATACATTTAAGGTAGATATTTAAAACCAACACAAAATGCTCAGTTTAGTATCTAGGTAATATTGCACGTAATATTGCCATATTTATCGTCAAATGTAGAAAAATCAGTTTAGTCCCAATTATTTAATAATTATTATTATGATTATTATTAAATTGCCATTAATGGTATAATAGTGTGTGTTTATTGTAGAAAAACGCCAAACATCCTCTAAGTACGTCTTCTATAAATCATTGAGTGACGCTTTCTACATTATTTATATAGTGTGTAGGTATATTCAAGTAGTTTCCAGAATCGAAGCAGTTACTGTCGGACGAAGTTTAAACTGCAACAAGATCGTGTTCCAGACTGTTCCTCGTTTGGGTCTGTAGTTCCAAGTTTCCGTTCCTTTGACCGGCGCTAACAGTGAAATTGACAGCTTAACGCGACCGTTCCAGGTTTTAAGATTTTGGAACCTGGCCACGTGGTGGTAGTTTCTGAGACTTGTATTGTATCGTATCGTATTCGCTTAAGCTTAAATTGTCAATATACGGTTGTATTGTATTATGACTTTATATAAAAAATGAACGTATTTTAGTTCCGAAACGATACTTCCGCGCACTTAGAGTTAAAGCATAGTTGTTGTCAAACCCATTTACTTATCTATATAAAAAAATTGAACTTTTTATTGGTCCGCACAGCTTCTGGACACATGTTTCTT
This sequence comes from Passova gellias, assembly GCA_018249975.1. Classification (NCBI taxonomy): domain Eukaryota; kingdom Metazoa; phylum Arthropoda; class Insecta; order Lepidoptera; family Hesperiidae; genus Passova; species Passova gellias. The sequence continues at coordinate 3,397 of DWUN01001517.1, read as the reverse complement.
CTAATAGATAGAGGATCTTAAGCTTGTATTTAAATTGTTAATGCATTCCACCTCCAAGAGGCGCAAGCTTACATAAATACATGGGCGCGGTGTAGGATTTACACGGTAATCGATGGTTTATTTAATGATTACTTTTTTTATATTTTATCTTTTTTCAAATCGTGGTGGTGTACTTATAAATATTTGAATAATATGTTATTCTTTAAAACGTTACGTTAACAAAAAATGTTATCTCTTTACAACCTACAAATATGATGTATTATGGTGTCTATGAAAGATAGAAATGCACCGCTGCCAACTTTTTCGCAAACGACGAGTTGACGTGCAAGTTACAGATTTCTTTCAAATTCTACCTTTTTTTTAGTTTACCAAAATACCAACGGACACCTCATTAACGTTAACATTGTTACATAAATAAAGTATGTTCATAAATATATATGTTTAGTTGATTTCAAGAAAAGAAACCGGAAGAAAAAACTTCAATCAGCTCTGTTTGAAAAACAACAAATAACTTGTAATCGACTGCTTCGTAACTGACGTAACTTTATGGTCTTTTAGTAACACTAGCGGAGCTTTATCGTGTTTCATCTCGCGCACATCCCTTCCCAATATCCCGTTATGCGAAAACAAATGTATGATTTAAAGTGGTTCCCGTTATCGTTATCAGAATGTTGGGGGCGGGTGATTTACAGCACACGATGGTAATGATACCGCGAAACAACGAAACAATCGCGGCTGCTTATCGCAACGAAAAGAACAAGTGAGCACGCAAAGCGGAATAAAACCTGATTGTATGTTCCGGTTAATTGGGTTATAAGAATAATACAAAACAACAACAAACCGCCACGCCAGGTCCCTAATGGGGTAGGCAGAAAGCACCGCGTAACAAATACCTCTGTTCTAGCAAACCTGACGCGCTTCGTCTACATTCATCACTCTGTTCATGCAAACACGCCGGTTTCGGAGACTCTTGACTCCTCCGTCAGTCAGTATCTGACCTATAAGAATAATCTATTTTAGGATCACCTATTATATACTATTACTCAACTAGCTGTCACATTTTACCGCGTGATAGATATATAGATAAGGAAAAATCATGTCCTAAGTGACTACACATTAGTAGTGAATATACGAGTACTGGTCTTGCAGTTTCTGGGTAAGGGGTAGGTACATTCTAGACTGCACCTCACTATAGGGTGAGTTCGTAATGAAACGCGACTTATAAAAAAAGATAAATTGAGTTCCGATAGCGTGACCTAGTTTACAGGTATTATTTTGTTTTATATATCCTAGAATAAAGTTGTATTCATGTGGACCAAGCAAAACCTTTGGGGCAATTAAAATATAAATTCAACGATAGCTCTTTATTTAACTAGGTATATCAACTTAGTAATTTACGTAATATTATTATTACAAAAATTAATGAACTGTATTTGTAATATTTGAAAGAAATAATAAAGTATGTAATTATAAATTCGGCTAAGAAGACAGATTCTTTATCCGAAAAAACTTAAATGGACAAAGTTGGTAAAAAAGTGAATATTTTTCCTTGATGGATTAATTAGCAAATCGTTGTTTGAAACGAAAATTTTACTTTGCCATTAAGATTTTTCAGTAAGTTGTAGCACAAGTATTTTAATATGAAAAAGTGTTTTAATTTAAAATTAAAACCTCATCATAATCCTTGCTGATTACATTTCATCTAACAGTAGTTATGGATTTGTATAAAAAGATTGTGTTCAAAATGTATTCAAGGTTAGGTAGGTAATAAATCTAATTGGATTTATTTTCATTTGAAGACAAATTGATTATCATTAAGCTCAATGAAGTAACAACAACAACAACAACAATACAACATCAGGCCAGGTCCCTAACGGGGTAGGCAGAAAGCACCGAGTGCCAAATATCTGTCCTTGCAAATATGACGCGCTTCGTCTACAAAAAAAAAAACAAATAAATAAATATCAATTAATGTAATCTTACAATAATTTTCTAATATGCCGTAGAAAAGCACAGACATATTGAACATCATTAGCAATACCGTGACTGAGTAATTCTGGGCGGACGTTTGCCAGCAGTATTTCAATAAGAAAATTTCTCTAAACAGTGAGCAAATTTAAATTTATTAAATCGAAATTGTTTGATTGCACAGACATGACAGGTTTTTTAGAACGGTCATGAACCTGTATCTAGTCCTGTTAATGTACAAAAATGTCCCGTCCAATAGCTCTTGGGCGATAACAAAATGTAGCTACACTTTATCCACTTGCGCAGCAGCAACTCGCCAATGAGTCCATCCGCTCCTGATTGATGAAGGCCGTGTGTTGTGTAAGTTTTCAGATCGTTCACTCTCGCTTCAGATGTTACATCAATTTCAGGAGCTCTGCGAATGTTTCGAACAATTTGAACGTTATAACATGGGTTATGTTCATGTAACTAAATTTTGTGCGAATCGTAGAAAACTCGACCTGTGTCTGCGTCGTCTCTGCTACTATTATTACATATACGGTTATAGCAACAAAAGTATAGTTCATCTAAACATACCTCTAAGCAGTGTCAGTAGTATATATGTAGCTATACTTAGTATAAAACTATATATTATAACTCCAACAGATATTTAGCGTTACTTCAAACAATATAAAATGCTTTCGAACTTCACGATAATATCATATGAAAGGGTAAGGTTAAATAGTAAGAAAAAAGCTTTGTATAAACGACAGTATTGGTGTAATAATGAGAAAGTGCATGCTCCGATGATTCGGACATGTGGAAATAATGGATGATGAAAGAATAATAAAGCGGATATACAATGTTTAGCAATAAAGTAAAATAGTCGATTTTTTATTACATGTTACGCAAGACCGGCAGAAAGGTATTTTGTGAAGTCAACACAAATAAACCCTATAAGAGAATATGGCACGTTGCTTATAGGGGTCTATCTATCAAATTATCTCTAACTATCCAAGTAAGGTAAGTACTGAAGGTTTATGTGCGTCAGCTTTTTCATAAAACATCATGATACCTGCAATAAAGAAGTTTTACGACCCCTCAACGCTTGCTCAACCCTGTTATGAGTAAAGGGGTGGGTCGTCATAGCTTTAGTGTCGTTTAAGACAACGACATCTGGACTGATTAAAATATTTATAGAGTTGGATATAAACAAGTGAATGCAATAAACATTTAGGAATGTTAGGATATTGTAGGGTAGAAGTTAACTGTACAATATATAAATATTTAATGTACAACTTCGACTTTATGAATAACTAGCTTTGCCCGCGGCTTCGCCCGCATGTAAATTAATGTGTCACAAAGTTTTTCCAGTGTAAATAACGACCCCGCGCGAATTCTAGGATAAAATGTAGACTATATGTTGTTCCACAGCCTCCTCTTGTTGCGA
>DWUN01001516.1:0-16383 GCA_018249975.1 Passova gellias | reverse complement strand
AGCAGTACCCAACCCGGGATTTGAACCCAGGACCTCCCGATCGGCAGTCGCGCTAACAACCGCACGACCAACGAGGCGATATTTTAACAATACATAATCATAATTGTATTTAATGTCCACGATAAATTACAAGTCCGAACCGCACGCAGTACTCGTATATCACCGAAGGCACCAAATTCACTGCAAATTAATATGCAACCATATTATTATTATTATTTTCAATTACGAGTATATCTTCATTGTATGCATATATTAAGTGACGGGCGCCAATGCAAATGAAAGCCATGTAAAATGCATCACGGTGCTTACTTTGAATTCACTGACACATTTTATATAATTTCATTGTTTAATTAACGGTAGGCAAACTGATTTATGCGCCGTACCGTTAAGGACATGTGGTTTCTGAGAATGATGTGAATAAATCATTTCAGTGCAATTATTTTATCAATTAATTATAGTTTAGTACAGTGTATTTCTTGTTATTTTATTAATATATGACTATGATACAATAATTATTCCATGATACAATAATAAATGAATTATAAACTAGAAGTCTTAAAACATGCTATTCCTAGGACTGACATCGAAATATACGCCATTTAAAGCAGACGGGTCACCGAACAATGCTCTTTCCTTAAGGCTGATGAACATTTGCAATACCAAAACGGTTGTCAATTTATTATACAAACCCTTAAGAGGATTATGAGGCTTTTTCCTAAAGCTTCAAGCTAACTGCCAACTGGCTAAAATACCTTGGAGGTAATCGTGGATAATTATTACGCTGGTAGTACCAAATAACGCTTAAAGGATTTTCCATGAACGTTACTTACCCGTGTACTTTCTTTTATGTAAGTACTACTAACTTCTATATGCAATACTTATCTCCCGAATAGTTCAACAATCATAATTCCTCCTTTCTGTCAATATTAGTTAAGTTTGATGCAATAGTACAGCTACTGCGAAGGATATCATCCGTAAAAATCTTCATTCTCATATTAGAAATATTTATTATATGCAGGTTTATTAGGCGGTTGATATGCAACTCTGAACTCTTCGGTAATAAAAACAGAAAACTTTGACGAGCAGTCTAAGAATCGTAGAGTACATATGTATATCAGTCTGACGTGTTAACGATTTTTGGTTCTAACGACAAATTTTCGTCGACGATTTTGATTCGATAAAGTATAGCCACCCTAGGCTCTAACCATCCTTATACAGAAGCAGTTGTACCCGGTTATTATGGATACTTATTTGTAGAACGTGAGAAGACATCGTTTCATCGATATTTACGCCGTCCGTACTCTCCAGTCCAGTTCCAAAACTCCTCTTAGAACGCATAATAAAAAGCAATTCCGATGCGTTTGAATCTAAAATCACACGTGTATTATTTTTATTACATTATAATTAATCCGTTTGTCTGGAACAATGAATATCCGGCCACGTCACCTCAAACAGTGTGTGGCGGCGTCTGGACAACATCCTCTAGTAAACACAATTAATCAAACAACTTGCGCTAAGTTTATTGTGGACTCGTCAAGATTTAATGTTTAAAATATCTATTGCATCATAAGTTTAAGACATCAAAGTTTACCGGAACTGGCGAGCTTTGACTTCTTTTTATACAAAAAGTGATGGGAGATATCATTGTCTATGAAAAAGCCACAATGTAAATTGTTAACGAGGTTGCTTTCATTCGGTTCGTCGCTCCCGTCTATTCTTAAGTACATACATACATTATTTCAGGGAATAATAATACCTATATTAGGTATCCATGCTTAAACGTAGCAGCTTTGCGGGCTAACAAAACTATCATAAAACTATATAATATAAGAACAGTCGTGCGTGCATTTTAGTACTTATTTTTGCGATCGTAAAAGTACTATAACTATAATAACGTGTATCGTCAAGAACAAACGTAACTTTGGAACTACGTACCCGAAAATAAGCTCGAGAACTCAATGATCTTCAATAAACCCAAGCTATGAAAGTTTTGAACGAAGTTTCAGCTTTTATATCTTATAATATGCATAATAAGAGAAAATGATTTGCATTAACTATATTTTAACCCATTCACATTTCGTAAATCAGTTCACGAAGCACGCAACTCTCCCGACAACTGGGAAAGGCCTGAAGAAAGTAATTGATATCCAATGTCTTTTTAAAGTTATGAAACCCTAAAATACTTGCAGTCATGAGGGCCATATGATTCATAAAATTAATTACATATTTCATATTTAGACTATAAAACGTTACAAGACAATACACAAATATATTTATGATATACGAGTACATATATCCATAGATAAGTGAAAGTAACTAAACAGCGCTAGAGTATTTATGAAAATGACATATTTCGCAACAACGTAGACGCTAATAAGTGACGTGTAACAAATGAATCAGGTGAAAGACCTATACTAGAACTCATTAAAATAATGCTCCAAAGTTGTAGTAAGTTAAATTTATGATCTAAAATACGCCCCCGACGAAACTTGCCTTGATTAGCCATTCAGTTCAATGTTCGTTCCTTAAACTTTCTACTAAATTAAGTTTAGGTAAATGATGTTACCTATTTGATTATAAATGAACCTTTAGGTATAGCAAAACTTTAGTTTAACCTAATCATATGACAGTGTTGTAAGTTTTTATTCAAATACTGACTGCCAATTGATTATTATGACATTGAGACTATATACTATATTGCATATTGTGGTTAATTTTCTCGTAATTACTTCTAAAACAAATTCTTCATAGGAGTTTTATCATATTTTTTAAATTTATTTATGAAGGTTGTAAAAGTAATGTAATGATGTGCATCTACAATAACACATTCTAAATATATTCTTAAGCGATCTCGTGGTTTTATGGGAACGATTTGGCGGATAAGAAAATATTCCGGAAAACATAGACACAAAGTCCAAATTTCAAATACCTTTGTCACAAACACATGGCTACACACACATACACCTGTGTGCATATTAATAAAAAGAATTTTATATAATTCCATTAGATGCGTCCAGTGTATAAAGCAGACACTTAAGGACAATTGGACCCAGAAATAACTTGGCAAACCTACAAAAGAAACTTTTGACTCTATATCCTTTCTATGAGAGGTGAGTACATAGACCCCTGTATATATTGGGTTATCTCAGCTAAATGATTTAAATTCTCTATTTAGTCGGTTCGTCTACTTTTTCTACTTTCAATGATCCTTAAATGTATTGTGCAATATATATACGCTGATGGAATTTTATTAATTTATATTTGTTTATCTCCATAAATGTCATACTACATAAATTGATGGCTGCATTCGCTGATAGCAAGCCATCTTCATTCCGCTATAAAACTGACAGAATTAATAATAAATTTACATGAAATATTGTTTGTTCCATACGTTATCGATAAAACGACATTAACATGGTATAAAGTTTGGAATGAATCTTGACTGGTAATAAACTGAAGATTACATTTATTAAACTAGAGTATTGTGTGAGATTATACGAGTATTTCCAAACGTTATACACACATCTTGGAAGAGTTATATCCAAGGTGATAAGGGTAAGGACCTTTTTCCTGTCATGCGGGTTGGCGCCCACGTGCGGACCTCGGCCGCGTGCATGCGGCGCTTGTCCCATCGTTTCATAGAACCTTTTCCTGTTATGAGTGCGACAACACGCGGGTTGCGGAGAGCATCTATAAAATGAAAGGACGCTAGCCGCACGCACGCGGGCGCCAACCCGTTTGATTGGAAAATACTCTGATACCCAACTTATATTTGCATATCATTCGAATGTACGTACATACTCGTATGTAAAGTACTTGGAAATTGTCAAAATGTAAGTTAATTTTGGTTCAGTTCATGTTTTCACAACCGTGACACGCTACCGTGATGTATGCCGGGAGTTGCTAATTTTGTAGCAAATCGAATTAGTTACGGAATTAGACCTACTTATGTTTATTAGGTGCTCGATTTGAAATTCCCCAGAGCTTTCGTTCATTAATCAAAATTTATTTTACGATAAGTAGCGAGCCATGGAAGTTTATACGACGGAGACTACGGTTTGGTTTCTTAGAAACTAAAATAACGATGAAGCTCCTCTAACTACATACATTCGAACAGACATCATAATGTATTACGGGTTTAAGTATGCACGGTTTTGTTTAATAGTTAAAGCTTTACCAGTCTTAGTTGTGCTGGTATAATGAAACGTTAAAATTTGATATTACATACTTTGTATATGTGCATGCGATTAGGTTACTACTATCTTGCAAAGAATTTATAATTAAGTGCTTGTTACTTCAAATACAGTATTAATTATGTAGATTGTTAAATTTAAATGCAATGCAATTATGTAACGCATTGTAAAATAAATGAGTTCCAGAAATGTTAAAATAACAAAATTTCACTAATAGGGTCACTAGTATATGTCGTTAATAATTATTATTATTATACCATGACGCAAATTATTAATTAAATAATATAATAATATAATAAAGTAATCCTTGTTTATATCTAAGCCTCCAGGTGCCATAGAAATACTAGTCATATACGGCAACTATTCGAAATTCTTCAAACTATAACATTACGAGATAGACCATTACGAAATTTCGATGAGATAAATATATCCTTTTTGTGAGGTTAGATAGCACGTTACATACACACATTAGGTAGCAGCTCCATATAGCTACAAGGCGTTACTACCATATATTGGAAGACCAATGTCCCTATAAAGAATATCTATGAGTCTAATAGTAGTCACAGTTAGGCAATTGTTTCACCGCCACGGTATTGGCGAGTGTAAAAGTGTTAACCTGCACAGCCCCGCCCACTTTACAGTATGTCATAAAAAATTTAATTAGGTGCATAAAATCTGCCAATCCGCAACACACTACGGCCTATAACCTTACACATTACACACTACAGCCTCGCTATGAGAGGAGACCCGAGTCCAGCATTGGAACAATAAATATATTGAATATTGTATTGACAATTTATTTTATTTAATTAAAACGTAACAAAGGCACATTTTAATTGTTGATTTCGCCGATTTTTTTACTCCGTTACAGGCATTGATATCTTAGTTTAAAAGCGTACAAAACATTGTGAAGTGAGTTTCAGTCACGAAGAATCTGAAACATAAACTACTAAGCTACAACGGCTGCTAATAATATTTAATAAGAATAAACGTTGAAAGAAATATTAGTTATGTTAATGTTTGAACAAAATAGCTGACAACCCTAGAAACGTCGACGAGCTCACAGCTCACAAACGCGCGATTCACTGAGTTCTTAAACTCAAATGCATTGATTGACGGAATGATGGAGGCTATAAAAAGTTTCTTGAACCGTTATTAAAAACACCCCGAATCTTATAAATCATTTCTCTAAATTTGGAATAACTATGCTTCGGTTCGTACTGTTGCCCATAAAGAGAGTTTTGTGGCTTCTTAAGATGCTCGAACGTAGATCTTTATACATTTTAGATATATGACGTTTCTTAAGCGCAGTGCCAATAACATTATGTAAACAGTAAGAAATTTCTAGAATAAACCTCTTTCAATTATGTTTATGTTCGCCATTATGTTGTCATAGGTTTACAGAATTATTTCAAGCAGTTGCTTTTTATATAAAATGTGATATATACGTAAACTGTTGGTTTTTCTGAAAATTACGTTGTATTGAAATTTGTACATTAACACATTATGACAGTTTATTTGTGTACGTAGACCTTTTTCACAGCATAACTCTGCTTTTCCCAATTTAACGTTCAATACGTTATTTGTATAACCGACCAAAGTACGCTTTCATTTGGTTTTATGCGTGTTCTATCAATAAATCATTAGCATCGTGTGCACTCATAAAAGTTATACACTGCACGGTTTCTGAAAAATGAACTTTAATGTTTTCAATTAAAGTTGCAGTTGATTATTTATACGTAGCTTAATAAGTTTAGAAAAGCTCCTGAATGGCTCTGATGGGCAACATCCTGTGGTTTCAATTACATTGCAAGAGTAGACTGATATGAACTCAGTTGTGACTACTGTGTACTGAGTAATTATAAGAACATTTCACTTTCAGAACTTGATGAATCTATTACGCTCTGTTAACTCCACATTCATATATTATGATGGAAAGCTTTATGAAAAGATGCTTTATTTCTTTGGTATTTACGTATTTTATGACCTCTCTTATGACCTGGCCTCATGGTACAAATAAGCCGCAATGATAACACGATAATTATACGATTTTAAATATCCCACATATCATATCAAATCATAATATATAAAGACCAAAAATATCAATGCAAAATGCTGCTACTATGGGTTTGTGATAAAAAAATTAAGCGCTTAAAGCACTTAACTATCAAAGTTTACGTTAAGTTAAAGACATAAACTCATAACGATTGCTGTTGTTGGAATATATAAATAAGTATACAAATAAACGTAAATTAAATATGTGTAGCAGAAAAATTGCTGCTTGACATTTTATGACGCCGTCAGATTTTATACATTCTGTTAGGTTGACTTTTATCGGAACGTACGATTTTACTTTTGTGTGTAAAAAAAGGCGAGAAGACAATAATAAAATATACCGGCAATCACATTCCCGTTTTAGGGCACCGTGCTCGTAAACAAACGTTTTCCTCGGAGTTTGATTAACTGTGCTGTTTACTCTCAAATGTTAGTAAGTTGCTTACAGATACGAAAGGAATTTACATTTCGTTTGGTTTGTCCGCTTATTCTTTTTTCTGTGTTTCTGTTACAGTTTGTCTTTTTGGTTAAGGCAATCACGAAACATAATATTTGTATTATGACTTTCTTTAAGTTGGGATTTTTTCTGTAAACACGCGAACAACACTGATTTGCCATTTGCTGCGTGAGTCAGCTGCAGTAGAATACATTATATTATACTCTTTAAAATCATTTCTTTAACACAATTAGGCAAACATATTTCATTCGGTTTCTTTTTACCTTTTGACACGCATTAAAGTAATTCATCATTGCACACAAGTGTAAAATTGGTCACATTTGTAATAATCTTTGTAGTATCTGGTCGGTCGTCGTAATTGCATATATTGTAGCATTGTAGATACACGCTAGATGCTTGCTTTCATTACAAATTAAGGACATAGAATAACAAAGTTGTAATATTATACAAAATTGAAAAGCATCACATATTGTTTAATCACGTGTTGTTGTGAAGCCGGCCACTCACCAGTTTTTGGCGCCGTGCAATTTGTGCTCTCAATAGCCCCAATCACGATTATGACCTATCGCCTTGGACGCAAGTCCTTTGTAGTGCAGACAACAACTATTGTGTTTGTTGCGTTCGCAGTGTGTTATCGGAACTAAATTAATTGCAATGGATTTCGATTAAATCACAAAATGTCAAGTCAATAAACGGGACGTTCACCCGTGATGGACGCGCTGGCCTATTGCCCGAATCATTCGGACGATGTTTCTCAATCATGACACTCGCATAGCTGATTCAAGAACATCCTGAGGTACAATATTGCAAATATTTTAGGTATTTCTTTTTATTTATAATTACTATTCCTTTCCTAGTTTGGAAGTTTCTCTGTGGTGTACAGTATTAATAATAATTGATCTGATTTTATTCATACAATTTTAAAGTAATTGAAATACCATTTACGATTTTTTTTATTGAATGAAAAAATATTCTTTTCTCCTTTGACTATGTATTAGTGTAATTTTAATACTAGTTTAAACAAATATGCCTTTATTTTTCCTCTTGTCCTGAATGTCCGTGATTTGGCCAGATATAGGTGCACTGAAATTATTAATGGCAAAATGACGAACGCTTGTTAATTATAACAATCCAATTATAACTGACCTATTTCGAAGTGTCGCTAGAAAATACATTCTATAGTTAAGTATGTCGCGAAGAGGAGTAATTATAACACAAGGTTATACTAATTAGAAAAAAGCATCATTCACAATAATCTAATTTCAGTAATCGTAAATATTATAGATAAAAAATCGTATTATATGTTATTTGTAAAGTACTGTAATATTTCATAATTTAGATTATTTTGGAGTTAAATAACACTTTCGGGGTGATATGAATCGACTCTGGTTTATTGTCGATTACTTTCAATTGCGATAAAGTAATTTAACGAGAATATATGAGTATTATATTGTGTGAGCAAAAAGTGCATCAGCGTAAGGTATGTAGCGTAGGTATGACCCAATTTGTACGGAATTACAATGAATGGATACGTAAAGCAAGACCTGGCCTAATCTTCGTATAATGCAATTCATAGTTATACTTCAATGAAGTTAGTGGGCATTGAAGATAAAAAACACAGATAAAATAGTTGTAATTTATAAAGTAAAGTTCTCTTGCTCGTATTGTAGTAGTCATTAAATTGTTTTATTAGTAATAAAACATTCCTGTAAATGTAATTCTATAAAACAGTCTGAACTGACCCTTACGTACATGTTAGACTAAACAAATAACCGGGGAGTCCAGACTAATCCTTTGCGCGTGGAAGATCGGTTCAACATCCAAGGTAGTTATCGTTTCATAACGTACACAACCGGTCGTATGAACTTTCAACGACCTACATTTACGTAACAGGTTTTACGATTTATAAGATGATTCATCCTTAATTCACTTTTGGCGTTCGGGGTGCATATTATGCGTATAGCGACGCGCTAAATATAGCGCGATGCATTAGATCGGAATCGTGGATGTGATGATGAAAATTTAATGGGACAGTGAACTTGCAGATTTAATTATGAAAGACAATGACCTACGTTTGTCTGTCTGAAGGCAAAAGTAGACAAAATCGGAGGTCCTCGCCGCGTCTCGACGGAAGGGAGCGAGGGAAATGAGCCGACGAGTTCAGATGACAACAAAAGGACTCTGTAATAGCTTATTTTACGCATCACTGGCCAGGAGCCAAAGCTGTGCATTTGATTCTTTCAAGCCCCTCCCGTCTGACTGATTGGCCACATTTACTGCCTTTCCTCACTGTCAAGAACACAAAACACACCATTTAGCGAATACGGCAGCGTTTGAAATTTGTCAGAGTATCAAGAACGCATGTTCTGACAAGTGAAATTAAGAAGGACACGAAATAATTATATGCGAGACATTGTACATACGCACAAACATTGATTGAAGTGACCAAACATACGAACATAATTCGTTGTATTAGTTGGAGTTGTGCGTGAATGCGAGACATACGGATATTTATATTTGTAAGCAATGTTTTACTCTAAAGCAATAACATGATGACTAGAGCAATTAACCTAAAAAATGGGTTCCTTTCTATTGTAAATTATAAATCAAAGATAGTGTAATTGTAATGTGTGTTCCACTTTGAGCGTGGGTGCATCCACTTTATCCATTTATTTAATATTCTATAAAGCTTCATTAACTTATTTCAGAATATTTTTTTCCTATATAAAATGTCATATTGCTCATAACAAGGTAAAAAATGGTTATTCTAATAACAAATACATTTAAGGTTATTCTGATAACAAAGAAAAAGTCTAAAAAATGTGTTATAAGTGTTCTATTGTTTTATGATTCTCTGTAATCAATTACCGACAAAGAGTATCATGAACTGTAAATCCGAAAACGCCAGGCGGTATAAACTCACTCTCTCGTTGAAAAGCTCAATGAAACAACTAAATTTCGTAAATACTCTCGTAGGTTGAACGCTTCGGTTTAAACACAGTTCGATCAGCTGAGCCGTTCAAAGGTCAGTTCCTGTGTCGTTGACCCCGTCAATCGATTGTGCTTCCCGCCATACAATACGTAGGCACTCATGGCGTATTGTACTTCTTTAGTAAATTTAATTTGATGCATAAAAATAGCATAAAATCAATGCGCTTATGCTTTTTAGCATTACTACATACAGTTAAGTATGAAAGTGAAGGAGGGGTGACTTTGATTTTTTGGTTCTTCACTTCACTTTCGATTTTTGCAAGTACATTTAATTTATCATATAGTAAAATAGTTTGTATTTTTACATAAACAGCAATACAAATCGATAACAATATTTCTTTTATATTTATTAAAATTTTACACAATGCTTTTGTAGTGAATAGTTTAGGAAAAAGATTTGAATAAGTATTAATTGCGTATCTCTTCGTAGATCACGTACACAGAGGACACCGAAAATCACAACAGATGTATTGCTTGCTTCATATTTGTATTTACTATCTATTTCGTGATAATAAAATAATAAATTATAATTAAGTACCATAAATAAGTTTCTCCGAGCAATACGCAAGCGGTCTCCGAGTCCATTAAAATGACATATTACTCTCAAGTTCGCCTGGAATTCGATATCTTGAAATATTACAAGTGGGGCGTTTTAAAGCCGCAGGGGTGCTCGCTATTAATATATAGTACAGAGGGTTCGGCCGACCTTTACAAACACAGCTTTTATCGATATGCTCTACAAACTGCAGCCATAAAAGTCCTACCAGAAAAACATGGAGCGCCCCAAATATACGTCCGACACAAACGTGCGGTGCACACAGAGCTCGCTGTTTACAGTAATTATAAAAGAACGATGTTGACGTTCACTGCAGCGTCTGCAATCACAGACCAACACACGGAAACCGATCGCAAATAGAACTAACTTCGCCGTTAACTTATTGCTCTGGTTTTACGACTCGGCTTTTACGCGGGCTTCACACTAACAAAGTGGCATTAAGCAAATATACATATTATACGTTTTTTATGTGCATGAATTTAACGCAATTTACCGAATATTGTCATACAAAATAAAAAAGAAATTATAACATATTACGTAAATCGTGTATTGTTTCGTAATTAATTCTAGAGGGAAATGTATGTAGTGAGCGCTTCACCGCCACAGATTTATCGGTTATAATAATCCGTGGTTCTGTTCTAGTATTTTATCTTGTGGATATTTCTAGGGACTCCACATTCGAAAACACTTTGAAGTTATTTTAGAATCGAAACAAAAATATTCTCCGAGATTTTATACATGACGTTTAAATACGTTACTTTGATGTGTGAATCCACTGTTCTTTATTAAACTCACAATCAAGATGTTTACCCTCAGTATCTTGTCACTTTTAATTAAAGCGGATGCACAGCAAGGAAAATGCATTAGCTGCGGTAATACTTCTTCATTTAGATCCATTATAAATCTTAATGTAAAAGATTTTGGCCCTCGGTGTTATGTTATAACTCTTGTGTAATGACAGCGTCAACAGGGATAACAAGATTTTTACGTTTCCTAACAATTGGCTTATAATCTGTCAATGTTTAATGAATAATTATCTTTTTCTTTCGTCGACCCTTTTGTTGGTCCACTGCTGGACCGGGTCTCCTCTCATAGTGAGAGGGATTTAGGCCATAGTCTACCACGCTGGCCGAAAGTGGATTGGTAGGCTTCACACACCTAAAAAAATATTATAAACTTTATAACATCTGTAAAGTATGCAGTTTTCCTCACGATATTTTCGTCCATGGTTATGACGAGTGATGTATACATTTTACTTATAAAACGCACGTAACAATTAAGTGATGCGTGCCAGGATCGAACCCAGACCCACCGGAGTGGGAGGCTGAATTTCAAGCCACTAACTTATCATTGTTTTACACAATAATAAAATTAGTAATTAATAAATAATATTCTCCTGTACCTTATTCTCAACTAATTCAAAGTATTAAAATTACCTTCTTGAAAAGATGTTATACAAAAATATGTCCAATAAAAATACATTAAAAGTAAATCTTAATAGTTATTATATTAGCGATGTCCCCGGAGTGTAGGGTTGGCAAAAGACAGGAATTTTCCCGTTATATCCTTCTTAATTTCGGTCCTCTGTCAGGAAACAGGGAAAAACTGTTAGAAACAGGAAAATGTTAGTAATAAAAAAATATTTATTATAAATATTTTTCTTCACAAATAATAAATGAAGGTGCGTGGTTCGTATTATGAAAAACTTGCCACTTTTATATATTATATTTATTATTTATGTTAACTGTAGATAGAGTACTCAAAAGTTAGAGACTTATTTTATTTTTAAATCCTTAATCAAAGAATAATACCAACTGTGCCCCGCGGTGTTACTCGCATAAATCCGGATCCCGTGGAAATTTCGAGATAAAAAGTAGCCTATACGTTATCCTATAACCATCTCCATCTGGGCTTAAAGATTATATTTTCTCAAAAAAAACAAATATCTTAAGGTGAAAGTCCCATAAAAATCGGTCGTACCATTCCCGAGATCACCACGAACAAACAGACAGAAAAAATTTTAAAAAGTTTTTAAATCATAGACACTTCAATTTTATTTACAGGTATATATTTATTTATTTACTTACACACTAAGTTGACCCTACAGAATTTCAATATAATTCGTCCGCTTAGCTTAACTCGACATACTTAATTGCCGCTCCGTAGGAAGAAATACATCCAAATCGAAACAACGTTACTATCTGTGACAATTTTTAAAACGAAATAACGGCTATGAACATAACGTAACCGTCGCTTGAGCTACGCAAACAGACGCCCTCAATTTTCGCTGCACAAACAGTGCATCGCGATGCAATATGCTTATAATAATAGCCGGGAAGTTGTGGTAGACTGACACAGTATAAAATGGTTTTTATTTTACACTAGCTGACTCGGCAAACGTTGTTCCGCCATATAAATTATAACAGTATTTCTCTACTATATAATGAATGTTATCATACATATAAACCTTCCTCGTGAATGACTCTATCTATAAAAAAAAACCGCATCCAAATCCGTTGCGTAGTTTTAAAGATCTAAGCATACATAGGGACAGACAGCGGAAAGCGACTTTGTTTTATACTATGTTAGTGATAGTGATTTGCAATTCGCTTGTATCGTGTCGTGACTTCAGTAAATATGTTTCCATGTTTAAAGACCGCTCGATGAAAAGCGAAGAACCGCAGACTATAAAGACCGAAGAAACAGCTTCTTGCATATTCTACCCCGAATTCTTAAGATAAACTTTGATTAAACGAGCCACGTCTAGAACGATGTAAGGCATACTTCTATTACGCAATACTTAGAATTTTTTATTACACATAATATATTTGTCGTGGATCGAACTCGAACCCACGACCTCCGATTTGGCTGGCAGGGTCTTTAAGATCACCACAAGTCAAACGTCAATTGAAACATTGCATCTTAATAATCCAACATTCGCATTTCATGATGAGGACGACTGAAAGAAAGAAACTTTCAGGTAAGGCTCGAGCGCTATCCGAGTACCAGCTCCATTAAAAGATTGATATTTTCTTTTTAAAAATAAAAAGAGAGCCTTAAGAGGCCGCTACGATATTTCTCAGGCTAAAGAATATTTTGTAACGCCTTCCAATCTACAAAAAACCGTTCTTTGTTTGAAACCGGTCAGCGCCCCCAACGCTTACGAGATTAAGATTAATCGCTGATAACAGCGATGAGGAATTTAATAAAAAAAGCGCTTAAAGCATTTACTTCGAGCTATTAAAGGTACTACAGAAATCAATTCATACACACAAAATCTATCCATACATATATAGTAAGTATTATAAAGAAGTAATGTTTGTGAATGGGTTTTTATGTAGGAGGTAATTTTGCAAACTATTCATACGAATTTAAAAATTCTTTCATTATTACAATGTTACATGGTCACCGAGTGACATATGCAATATATATTTCATTTTAAAAAAATATTTTCCCTACTAGAACTGAAATAATGAAAGTACCTTTTGTTCTTGTTTTACGTTTTGATTGGGAAAAAAACGCTCCTTTTATATATATAATTGAAACATTACTACGTTTTTGAAGCAGATTCTAAATTTGTAAATGACAACACTCTCTAACATTTGACACAAACCATACCGTACATGTGGCAACATTGAATAGAAGTGTCATAAAATCAGAATTTGACCCGAATAGAAAATTTCTCACAGTCTTACTGCATTGCCGTTTTTACTCGCACATAAAAGTTTCTAGTATATATCTTCGTACTTGAAATTAATAGCAAAATGTCCTAAATATAAATAGGCGAAACATTCAAGAAAAGTCTGGTGGAGTTGGCAAGGAACTCGAAAGTTACCTCAGACCTTGCTAGTTTTGTAACGAACGTTGAAACTTAATTCGCCGGTTGAAATAAATTTAAAAGTTCACATTATGAAAAAAGTTTCACTCAAAAGCTATTATTTAAAAGTCAGTTATGACTTCTTAGTAGTTCACTAATAGTGCTGGAGATGATTTACGACACGAAGAGTGTGAAAGGTTTTGCTGGCTCCAAGACAGATCGGAGTTTATGTAACTTTTTTCTTTAATGTTCTAATAGGTTTCATAGTTTTCTTAGTAGGTTCGATCCTTCAACCCGTCCCCCACATATATTTGAGATGCGCATGACGTAATACTTAAAATCAAGCGGAAATATTACAACCATAAAATTATTGAAAAAATGTCGAAATTTCCCAATTTTTGTAAATCATAATTTCATTTGATCCTTGCCACTAACGAACAGTACGTCAATCGTTTTACAAACGAATTTTATGAAAGGAAAAATAAATTAATTCACTGACAGAACCGCCTGGACGATCGGATGCCTGTTGCGAAAAAAAAATGCGCTCCAATCCGCCAGTGAATAAATCATTGGACAGATGTAATATTTCACAGCGGCCGCTTACTACAACAACGTTCCTGTTTCGTGTGTAATGTCCCTGTATCGGCTTCCCTGTCCTCATTTCAATGCGAGATGGGATTATGAAGAGCGTACGTCTGCTGACATTGTTATTTATATCTCTTAGGAGACCGTTTTTATTGGTTAAAAATGTCATTGCATACAACGAACGTATCTGTCATGTATTGACATTTCATCGACGCCAATTTGTATTTTCCATGTTGTGTTAGGTACTAAAATACTTATATATGTATAGTTTACTAGCAAATAGCTGTGCCCTACGGTGTTACACGCCTAAATTCGGATCTAGAGGTAATTTGGGGACATAAATAACCTATGTTCATTCCCAGGCTTCAAACTATTCCCACAGCAAATTTCATTGCAATATGTCAGACGCTTCTGCCGTAAAAGCGTAAAAGACGAACGGACTGACAGAGTTAGTTTCAAACATACTCGTATATTATTAGTATGCACCTGTCATCGCCTGCAAATTAGGTCACTTATTACAAATGTTTAGAAAGCCGCAAAAAACACCAATGGCCAATAAATAATGTTATCTGTAAGTTATCCTAGTTAACCGGGTCAGTCACCTTGTCGCGCGGGTATCGAAATGCGAGTATAGAAATCCAATCCAATTTGCCATATCAACAATCGTGGTTCAAAAACATTCTTACAAACTTCAGAAACCTCTTAAGACGGGCCTCGTAAATGAACCTGCCAATCATCATGCCATTACTAAACAACGGATGCCAATAACAATTGTTATATGTACGTAATTTTTTACGTAAAATATTCAGTTATTTTACGATACGCAGAAATATTGCCCGACCCGAATTTTATCAGCCAACCCTCATCACTTACTCGCATAGACAGAATTTCTATGCTCTATCGAAATAAAAACTTCAGTGCGTATTGGAAAAGGGTATGTTGTATGCATTCTTACATATGTATATATGACATATTGTTACATATTATACATAGAACAATTTGTTTCGGTTTGAAGGGTGCGAGCGAAAAAAGTCGCAGGTGTTTTTTTATGAGAACAAATCTTTTCACAAATAAGCAGGAAGCAGCCACAAGTGGCCGTTGCCACCCGTATATACAGCTGGCCTCTAACAGGACTGTAGGAACGGGACTGTTAGTGTGAATTCAGTTACCAATAGTTACAGGAATGTGACTGTTGGTAATATTAGTCCATTTAGTAATTATTAGTATAAGTTAGTATTCATTACAATCCGCTCTATTAAAGGTCGGTCAAAGATGTGCTGCCACTGTTGTGAACTGAGAATGTCGCCTCTAGTATTCGCATGGACTGTCATTCCAACCCTTTAGAGCGAAACACAGATAGCTGTAAAAACTGCTTCAGTGCTGAAATACGAGTAGGTACGAGTACTTCCGCGTGCAAATCGTATGCATGTTCTGTTACCTCCCAAACTCAACTTGCAGCTTTGCGCCTTCTTTAGCATTTTTTCATTATCCTAATCGTGAAATATGATTTGACATAACAATTCGATAAATTATTGAAATGTAAATTGTCTTTGTTTTTGTCCCTACCGTTCTGCAGCGTTCGTTTGAAAATTAACAAAATCTAAGATACTGCTTATAGTCTTACTTTTATAACGTAAGATTACGCCTGTAAGCCCCGAAGGGGTAGGCAGAGGAGTGTAGTACACTCCCACATTTCACCAGTTACGTTTAAGTCCCACAATGGAATAGG
>DWUN01001515.1:0-16385 GCA_018249975.1 Passova gellias | reverse complement strand
TTGCAGATGTCCATGGGCGGGAGCGGTCACTAGTGACTGCTACCAGCTCGTTCGCTACTCTCATAGTATAAAAAAAATATATATTTTGTTAGAGAAATTACATTACTTTAGATTTTTCCGTATTAGTGAAGGAAAGGAATATGAGACACCTCAGTATAAGAATGCATTTTATCTCATATGTCACGTTTTACGCCTTTCAGATACGTAATAGGCACGGCGCCGGAGCGGGCGGGCGAGCGTCACGTGTACCGAGTGTCGGTGCCCGCGGGGAGCTGGCCGCCCGCCCCGCGCTGCCTCACCTGTCCGGGATTCGAACCCGAGCCGGACACTACCGAGCCCACCACCGACGAACCAGTAAATCTCACAAACTATCATGTTACGCTTATGCGTTGAAAACTATATTACCTTAGTACAACTTAAGTAGAGTATTTATAAAACTCAGTCCTAAAAATAATTGTGACTAAAAAGATAGCACAATACCAACAAAGCAGGGACTCCTAGTGTGAGGGACCAATATCAACTATTTTTTTGTATTCTTGTTGCTTGCGAGTAGATGGTATCCTACCGGATAATGGCTGATAATAACAATTCGTGCTCATATCAAATTGTACGACAGCGGTTGTAATTGATGTACCATTCAACAATCTATATCACAGCTGAATCGTTAAAGTAAGGGGGATCTTTATATCCAGGAGGTAGAAAACACCACGTCGCCCCTGCCAGCGTGGCCCACGTCGACCGTTCTACCGCATGTGGCCGATGAAAACGATTCGTTGCCGAGCGTCTGTCTCTACAATAGAGTCATATTCAGCAAGAACTTTACTTACTACGTACAGGTGAGCTCAAGTTTTGCATATATCATTTCATTTCATTATTTATACATATGTAGATTAATTATTCATTTTAGGATACTTAACACAGATAACACTAAGCGGTTCTACCGGAATTTCTTCTCCACCGATCTATTGACCACCTTAGCATTGCTGTTACAATTCTTTCCGCAATAATGTAATACATGTACACTACTAGCGTGTACCGACAAATAAACCAATATTATTAATAAACCCAATGTAACAGTTCATAATGTTTTTGCCGTTTCCAGGAGTGCTTAGGTCCAGGCCCGCCCGCCACCTTCCTGTGCTCGGCGAGCGGCGCGCGCCGCGCCGTGCTGTGGGACGGCCAGCCGCTGCGGCAGAGGTTCGCGGGCCTGGCCACGCCCCAGGTCAAGGTGTTCAGGGTCGAGGTCAGTTC
The DNA here is from genome assembly GCA_018249975.1 of Passova gellias. Lineage (NCBI taxonomy): Eukaryota > Metazoa > Arthropoda > Insecta > Lepidoptera > Hesperiidae > Passova > Passova gellias. Next base: position 15,134 of record DWUN01001515.1, on the reverse strand, counting down.
TCTTTTATCACCGAGCGCTTTTGTACATGAAAATACAATTAATAATCAATACTAACAGAAAGACAGAAATCTGCTGAAATTAAATTTGAAAGCCTTGAATTATATTTTTTTAGGAGAATGCCAAACGCACAGGAGAAGTTGTGGATAGTGTCTAAATATTTTTATATAACATACATTTTTTTATATTTGTAGGTGCAAGCTCATCGCGAGGCGAGGGTCCGACTGCTCCTCCCGCCGGGCTTGCGGGAGACGGACGACCTGCCGCTGCCACTAGTGTTACACGTGTTCGTATGCAATTCTCCCTCCAAAAATTTTATTTAAATTAAATTTCGTATCGTCTATTACAAAAATCATGCGATAATTGTATTATTGTTATGGTCTCGTATAGCATTCATGAAAATATTAAAAAGTAAGGGGCCCGAGCCCGTGTCCCGAGGCATACCTAAGCACAGTAATTTCAACGAGCTGAGCGTCCACATTACGATGTATGTCATTACATCTGTGTGACAGCTCTGCGGAACCCGGCGGGCAGCTGGTCACCGAGCGCTGGAAGCCCACGTGGGGCTGGTACCTGGCGTCCGCTAGAAACTTCATCGTAGCCGAGATCGACGCTAGGGGTTCTGGGGGACAGGTGACATTATTTTCTTTCACTCTGAATATTGAGCGTCAGGCGGCGACCTCATCATATGGAAAGATAAACACACGAACCACTCGACCTTAAATTATTACTACAACCATTTTTTACATGATTTAAGAAAAACGTAACACGAGTTATTTCATGACCCTAAATGTAAAGCAACACAAAAATCTTAATCCTAAAAACTAATAAACCCTTATGAATATTTCAGGGCGAAGAGTTGAGAACAGAAATTTATCAAAAGCTGCTCTCCGTGGACGTGGAAGATCAAATTGCAGTTTTATCGTAAGTTTATGATGGGAACTAAAAATCATTAATAACAATGTCAATTATTGGGTTTTTTATGTTGAATACGTACATAGGTACTCACGCAAAACATTTCCATAGTTTATTACGATATTTTTAATTCTTTTTTTGACGTCGTAGGCAACGCGACTGGCACGGTAAATATTAAGCTATAGGTTCGCAAGTTGCAGAGTTGTAATTAAAAGACATGCTATTGTGAAGAGAAACGCCGCGAGCAATATACGCTATACGCTTAAGAACTTTTCTATAAAATTCTTAACGACCGGTCGAGTCTGTCAACTCGCTCCGTGCAGCGGTGACGAGCTATATCCTAAAGGCTCTTCGTTGTCAAACGAGAATCATAATAACAGTGGAATAATAAGAGGATAGATCATGATGATCATAATGAAGTAACGTGAATGCTAAATTCTCTGTCTCACTCTAGCGACCCTGAAGCGTGTTCCACGGTTCCGGAAGAACTCCCTCGTTACAGTTTTAGGGGCTAAGGTAGCGCAAATAATCATTCCAAACCCCCGCAGTGCCGGTTGATTATAAGGAAATATAAAAGCTGATTAATGACGACAAAGTTGTGTATGTATAATAATAATAATAATAATGTGTACGCACAACGGCCCGTTCAGATATCGTTCGGTGTGCGCGCAGGTACCTGCGAGACAACCTGAAGATGGTGGAGGGCTCGCGCGTGGGCGCGTGGGGGCGTGGCTACGGCGGCGGCGCGGCGGCGGCGCTGGCGGCGGGCGACGCGCGCAACGTGACGCGCTGCCTGGCCGCGCTGGCGCCGCTGGCCGACCTCGCGCACTACAGTACCGCGCCCGCGCACACCTTATACACTCTACCCACCGCTAGCCTTCGTTTATTCTAACCCTTAACATCTTATCCCTTATCGATTGCTCCTCCTCTATTCTCGTATTAATTCTTCTCTAATCGTTAATTATTCTTTCTAAACTTTAAGTATCACTCGTCATAACGGTGATAGCAAATCTCACGGTGAAACCTACCGACCCAATGACAGATTTGCGAGTTCTTCTTATCCGCACTTAACCCCCGAGGTAAAATAACATAATCCTTCCTATTGTAAGAGGTGGTCTATGTCTAATAGTTAAACGGTATAGAGATGAAGAATTGTGATGACACGTTTAAAATGCGGTATCATATACGTATTGATATATCTTTCGTCGGTATCAGATTCGTACTGGACGGAGCGGTACGGGTGCGGCGGGGCGGGCGGCGGGGCGGGCGGCGGCGCGGTGTGGCGGCGCGCGGGCAACCTGCCGCCGCGGCGCGTGCTGGTCGCGCACGCAGCCGCCGACGAGCGCGTGCCGGCAGACCACGCGCTGGCGCTCGCGCGCGCGCTCATCCGCGCAGGCGCGCTCTACTCGCACCAGGTGCAGGCCCACTACTACTCTATCTTGTACATTGTCAGTGTGTGCCTCTTTATAATGTATCCACCTCTTTTTCTTGACGACGAAAAATCTTCAAATTATACCCGTGAGCTCCATAACACAGCGCCCGATAGACTTTAGCTACTTCATGTTCGCATCAGAGACTCTAATGGCAACTTATACTTCCATCTTTATCGAATCTGCTTTAGAAAAAAAACCGTTCAATTTTCCTCGATCTCCTATTCGTGGTGCAGGTGTATCCCGACGAAGGCCACAACTTCGAACGCTCGACCATCCACCTTCATAAGACGATGGAGCAGTTCTTCGACGACTGCTTCGGGCCCGTGGAGCTCGCGGACTGGGACGCGGCGGGCGTGGGCGGGCTGTTCCCCTTCCGGGACTAGGCAGCGGGAGACATCGCATCCACCGCTTCTGGTCGTATGCTAATTTGAAAAAGTTACAGACGCCATAAAGTGGCATTGTTGTCCAGTGCCAGTGCGAATCAATCGTCAGCCGCTGAACAAGTCTCTCGGCGTAATATGGCCTACGGTATGTTTGTTTTACCGACCTCTTATTAGTCCCCTGCTGGACCGGATCTCCTCTCGAAGTAAGGCAGTTTTAGACGTTAACCTACCACGTTGGCCACGTGCGGATTGAAAGACCTCAGAGAAGTGCAGGTTTCCTAGCGATGTGTTCCTTCACCATTACGGCAAGTGATATTTAAATTTTAAGTTATAAAATTCACAAGTAACAAGAGGTGCGTGTCCGGATTTAAATCCAGACTGCACGGTATGCACTCCAAACCAACCCATTATCCACATTCGACGAGTTGTTTAGGTAAATTTGGATAATTGAACGAGCCATATTGTCGGAGAATATCGAAACGCCTTTTCACCTCAGTGATGTCAACGTTAATCTGTCGTTATGGTACCGACTGTCGTCAGTGTGGAGTGAATTTTAAAGTTAACAATATCGGCGGCTGCGACACGCGACTGTTGGTAATTTTTTACATTTGTTGTAGGTAGTCTTTGATGTCATTTTATTTTTGTGATAAAAGCGTATAAGATCGTAAATCTGAATGTTTAGTTGATAGATAAAAAATGTATATTGAAAGGTTTAAAAAATACCTACCGCACACCGGTAGGTAGGTATAAATTATATAATATTTGTCTAATAATTTTTGATGCATTTTGAATTAAGTATATCGAATAATTTGAATGTATTGAAATGCATGTCTAACAACTTTATGTACGTATGTATGTATGTACAAACAGCTTTCCCGATATAAAACTTGAAGTCAGTATAATTGTTTAATTGTTACCACCGATACTCAAATGTTTGTTAGCTCGTCGACGTGTGAACAAGTATCGAATGAAATTACTTTTTAAAATAGATTTTAATATCAATGTACTAAGGCAAATTCTAAATACTTTACCGAAAACCAAACAGGTAATACAAACTGCCGACAACACGAGCTATAGGCAGAGGTTATTCATTTATCAAACATCGTTCCGGTGAGAAAACTTCTAGCAGTTTGTGTTACGAATGATGTCGGCGTCCGATACCATGTACTGCGAGCCCCAATATGTTAGAAAATATTTAACAATTAACATTATTCTCTAAGTACCTGAAGTATTTAATTTTGATAACTTTCAAAAGATAACAAGACACTTAAAGAATTCCAAAATACTATTCGACAATCACATGGACCCCTAACTACGTCCTTTTACGTAAGATCATAAATGTATGTGAATAAAAAGATAAGTTAAAACCTTAATTAAAATATTTTTTGATGTTTTTGATATATTTTAATCAATTATATATTATAGGTTTTATTGTATAGTTTTCTGTCTGATTCCCTTTTCACATTAAGCACCCGATCCCTCTCGCGCTCCCCCGCCTGTGGCCACCCTTTATGTCCTACAACCTTGCAAATGGCTGTCTGCTAACATACAAGAAACCTAAATATCAATGTTGCCCTTGGAGCAATGCGTACGATAATAAACTATTCATACTGCGCCACAGCTATACCTAAGTACATAATAAAATATATATATTATTATTGTTATTATGGTGCATATATATAGAGATAAATTCAAGAATTTTACTTAATAATAAGCCTAAATTCATCGCCGTTAGATATTTAATTAAATGTCAAACAAAGAAACAAATTATAAAATAATATAAATGATATTATATGAATTATTAAAAACATTGATGTATTACTAGTTTATTATTAAATTTATATTATAAGTAGATAGTGAACAATTCGAGCTCGAATGTTCCTGAAGCGCCGTATTCCCCCGGAGAATAATGTTGGACGTAACTGAAGCTACGTATACGTTGTTATAATTTACTCAGCAAATACTTACATACTTAATGGCGCCTCCGACGTTGTTCAATATACATATACATATAAAGCTTGGGCGAATGTAAATAGACATCGAAAATATTTATCTTTAATCACAATAAAGTACCTCCGTTCTCCTTCATTTACATCCTGTTTCGTTATTTGCTCAAATTGTTCACTAGCTGTTGCAAGAGTCAAGAGACTTTCTTATGATTATTGTAAGGAATAAATGTTCTATATTTTAGTGTATTGTATCAACGTTCATTGTACATTTCTATGTCGCTTCGAATGTCTTAAAAAAAATTTAGCTTTAATATTAGTATTTTAAGTGTCCCCTAGAAATATTAAATGTCTATTCTCAATGTTTCATGTAGTTATTTGAAAAATTGCCTCTAAATGTTGTAACTCCACTTCAAATCGATATTTGAGACACTGTCACCTGTAACTCGAGATTTCTTTTTTGTTCAAAAAAGCATTCACAGAACTTATTTTGTCGATTATCTTAAAATGTTTCATAAAATGTATTGAGATTTATTGAGAAAAGATGCTTAAAATAAATGTTACTTTAATGTCAAAAGGGCTGTGACACCCTATTTAATATCAATAATAGTTAAGCTTTGAGAGAATCTAGTCAACACGTCTTTAAGTACACGAAGTATATTATTAGGTCTATGAGCTGACTTATATAATGTTAATTTTTATAAATATGTAGCAACGCTCTGGTAGGTATCCGATGGCATACACGTGTTCATTTGTTAATATAGCTCCGATCAAGTGCCGGCTTCTAACCTTCCGTTAAAAACATATCCATTAACTTCAGGTATAACTGCATGATTTTTTAATGAGGACTGCAATACGAACTATTATGGAAAATAAAACATTACAACAAAGAACCAATAAATAGTTATTTGGCAACGCTATTACTACACAATTATTACAATAAAACCTTTTTTTCCCTTTTAAGGTACCTACTTATCTTTTCCTCGTTTCCAAATGTATGAATACAGATTATATATGATATTAATCATGTGTTCTTTGACCAAATATATTTATTGTAGAATCCTAATTAAATTATAAGTATTGGAAAAATTGTATTTTCATCAGTATTTGTTAAAATTAATTATGACGATTATCAAAAATTAATTGTTATAAACGACCCGAGAACTAGTTCTTCGATAATTCATAACAATGATTCGTATTGATACGCGATCACTTGCACGTAGATACCTCATGTTGACTTTAACAGATATGGATACGAGATGTAACTTTAAAGATATTACATAGAAAAGATAGTTTGGCACAATGGATGGTGTAATATATAATTATGTGCGTTTGTAAGACGACGGTCAGTGATTCGCTGTTCATTTATGTTGAAATGTTGTTTTTTTAAGAAAATAAAAAGAAATTGTTCCCATTCTGCCGAGTAATTTATTTATTAACGATGCCCCCGCTTCTCGACATATACAATTATTTCAAATTTCAATGTTCTGTCTAAAATTACCGATAAGTCAGCAAAAAGCAGCATCGGATTAATTTTAGAGAATGTTGCAATTATTTCAAATCGACATTGAGCACCTCGTCCGCTGCGCCCTGCATTTTTTATAGAAAACAAAATCATCTCAAATATTTGCTATTTAAGCTGATTGAATACATTTAAATTAATGTTTTGGCAATACAGCCAAACGAGCCGGGCGCGGGGTGAACTTGGAAGTTAAATCCCGTGGTTAAAAACATTACGCGGAGCCGCAGCGTGCAAGCTATCATTTTATATTCAGGCTATATTCGCTTGCTATCGGCGCCATATATCGTAGAGTTGCAAAACGATTGCAAATCGTAGTATTTTAATGTTTAATACGTCATTTTAGATTTTGATTCGATAACAGTTTGGACTTTTGGGGCGAGCTGTTCTTTGCTATCTTTCTTATTAAATAAACAGGAAGGCTGCATTACGGACATGGTCCTTCGAGCCTCAGTTTGGCGAGCATGTCCAACTAGAGTCCGGCATTATAGCATTCAAAATGAAATACCGCAACAGATTGGAATCACAATTTAATTGTATTATCTTAATTTTCACTTAAATAACATTTAACTACGCCATATTATCGCGAGATGAACGCGAAAATGCCTACGCGAGAGCTGTGCCGCCTCCGACCTGAAACGATCACATCCGGTTAGTTGGAAATGATGCACTTTAAAAATAATCCACACAATGTACTTTACAATAAAACGAGAAACACAATATTGTTTACATGAAATTTTCATATACCCTAGAAAATGCTTAAATAATATATATAAACATGATGATTTCAGCAATTTCAAATTAATTTAATACAAATATTGGAAACAGTAAATGGGTGTTTTAATAAATATCACGAGCGGGTAGATTACTGTAAAGTTGTGATTGGGTTGCCAATGAGCCAGACGAAGCTTGTTCCTGCACGGGTCCAGTGGTAAAAGTATCTTGTGTGATAAACATTACTCAGAAGCGAGACAAATCTGCAGCCCAACAATTGTGTTTACTTAAGTGTCCATATTAATAAAAATGCTGATATCCAATACAATCCTAGAAATGAAATTAAGATAACCCGAGTCGGGAGCCAAGTGAAGGATGAGAAAATTAGATTCACTCACTGTTCACTTCCAGCGGTTGTTCTCATAGTCCCACTTGGAGGACAGTCCGTCCACGGGGTTGACCTTCAAGTCCAGCATACGCCTCAGCTGGGCCTTTTGATTTTCTTCCGTCAGAGACTCTGGCAGAGGGCCGTACACTAGAAGGTAATAAGATGATACACTCTCTTATAATGTCCCAGATTTAAATCACCCTATATGTGGTATGCAAGTGGCAAATATAACCGTGTAGACCTGACACTGCCTGCATCTATTTAGCGCAAACCATAAATATATCCATCCAAAAATCCATTATCCAAATCCAAAAATCATGTTGTTCCAACTATAACATGAAATTAATTTCTCCACTTCAGGACCGGTGCATATCACCTCAATATCTTTGGTAATATCTTCACCTACCACGGGAAGATTAAATGATTGTACCCAATAGTTTTGATTTCAGGTATACAGGTTATTAAGACATTAACACACTTTTCCAAATAAACCCTATGTGACCAACAGCCGGCAAATGACGTCCAAAATGCCCTTGTACCAGCAAACAGTCTAGAAAAGCTGGCAACTGTCTCAAAAGAGCCAACGGACAGATCTCCTGTTGCCGATAAGGCATTAAAAGGATCATCAACTACAATCAACAAAGTATGCTTACCGAAGAGCTTCATGCCCATGTAGATCCACACAGAGAGCGACGCGAGTGCGAGCGCCCAGCCGAGCGCGCCCTTCCACTCGCCGGAGGGCGCCTGGAACTCGGCGAACGTCTGGCAGAACGATGCTCGGTACAGCGCCTTCTTCTCTTCCGTGCTCAGCTTGCGCCAGTCGCCCTTCTCCTTTTCACGGAGGACCTGAAACAACATTATGGTCATTATTGTACTATACCTGCCATTACTTAACCGAGCCAGCCCCGGTTCATCCAATAAAAGCCAACACTAGCATATCCTAGAGAACCGACATATTGCTCAGCAGTACCTCTGGTGATTATTACTTACAACCATATCTTCATGGGTGTATTCAGATCCATCCTTTAGATCCACTTCCGAACGTAGGCCTTCTGCGTCAGCACCACTACGCACAGTCCTCGGCCTTTGAAAATCAGCAGTTGGTCAAATACATCCTTAGGAATGAGTGTTCTCATTTCATTGTATCCCAATATATTTAACCATAGCTTGGGTCACTACCCACTTCTTCTCACTAGAAGAGTAATATATACCCATAGATTGTGTAACAATGACTGTGAACTACTTACCGAAACCGATATTAACTCTGTATTACGAGTTTTAAAATAGAATATTGTCTATGACAGTAACTAGTTACTTTGATGTCTGGTGTGTCGGGGCGAAACCGGACGGCGGGCAGGGGGAAGTCGGGCCTGTCGGCGTAGTTAGGCTGGCCGTTGTATCCGAAGCCTACCCATTCACGGTTGCCCACCTGCATACCAAATACACTATTAATAACTAACAATTACATACACAAAATATTTGATGTTCCTACGATTATCATGTGTTGCTAATATTGAAAAATTAAATTAGATCTATTTCAATATTGTACTGCAAAAACGTGATGGCAACACGGACATATTCTTAAAATATCTTTCCAAATCTCTTTTATAGTTCCACTTCCCCACTATTGGGACTCGTTGACTGATGGCTAACCTGCTTGGTCGCAGATAACTTGTCTAAATATGTGTGGTTAAAAAAACAACAGTTATGACTATTTCTTTCAGTATTTATTCAGAACAACCACAGCAACAGTTCATTGTGTGTCCATATCAGCCCACCAACGTTTTTAAATATTGCTTTTTTATACTTTAAATAATATTGCTAAGAAACTGTAAATGTTCAGTGTACCAAATAATAATAATGGCAAAATAGTTATACCTTAGCAAGTTCGCTAGCAGACCTGGTGCCTATGGGTACGCGGATTGCATCTAGCAATGCACGGCGCATCAGGAAGTGAGCCATTATCTGGAATTAAGATCTAATATTATTGATACTGTTCATTTTCTATTAACAAAGCCAGTTTTATATAAAACAATGTTTTTCTTCACTATTAAAGCAAATGATCTTTTATTTTTGTTTATAAACATAAACATAGCTGTATAGGTCTAATAACAATATTGATTTGCTATTTTTTTTCAGTAAAACGAATACGTCCATATAAAATAACCTTTTGTCATAACATACTAAAGCTATGCCGGCTACCCATATATCAACATTGTAGCTAACACACAGATTGTGACAACTAAAATACTAGTTCCATATAAAAATGTATTTACTAGTTAATTCTAATTTTTATCTTCTTTACTTTAATTCTTAAAGATAATAAAATAATTAAAGTTTTGGAATACATTATCCTTACGAAATATGGTATGTATATTCCAAATTCGGTTACTAAAACGAAATATCATAATGCGAGTTAGGATTTAAACAAATATCATGTAATATTTAGTTCTTGATTTTTTACCTACTTAACTCTTGTACAGTATGTACATACTTGCTGTATAGTTAGAGCCTAATAACGATAATTCATGATAAGGATAACGATAGTTAGGTTATAAATTGAAGAATCGATCGAGTTACATAACTAGAAATATTTCGAATAACGATATAAATATCGAAATACTAACAACAAAAACGTGTGAAAACAGTTTTAAATAAATATAGGGATAGCAAAGGATAGATACAAGTCTACATTTCATTGTAATAAGTATTTTGAATTTCGAAGTCTTACCTTGCGGGATGTCAAACTATTTTGTTACTCACCGTTTACAAATTGTTTTCTCTACACCGATAACATGATAATGATAAGGAATAGTAACCGTAAGACACTACTGTAAGATGATTAAACAAGTTTTTACCTTATAATCTGTAAACCCGCTGCTGTAAAATTCTTTCGCAAAACCACCAGACAAGATACTGAATTACTGAAGAAGAAATTGGCGACCTCTGTCTGCACTAATCAATACTAAATATTCGATATTGCGTTTAGTTTATAACTTTGCACTGCGTTCCATATTATTATTACTACTGTATACAAAAATATTCCGAATAATAATTGATAACGTAGATTGTATTGTAATATATTTATTGTAATATAAAAGGTCTAGTTAACTTAAAAGTTAACTTAAAAAGTCTAGTTAATAAACATTTTGATATAAATGTTTAATATGGGGTACTAAACTGACGGCCTAATGTGTTGAGGTAAATTAATGATAAAGTAAATTCATGATCATTTTAGTGTAGTTAATTAATGATAATGCTAAATTTATCAGCTATAGCAGTTAAAATATGAATTGATTTAATAATTCTGTAAAATCTTTAAATGTATCCTCATTTGTAAAAAAGTTTTGCCTTTGTTGTAACGATCGGAAGCAATTTCACATATACAAAAAGATATTAATTACATCCTTCTTTCTTTCTTCTTTCTAAGTATTATATTTTATATTCCATTCAGGTTTGTTATGCCAGACTATTTTTATTAAAGTAAATTCCATTATAAACCAATAGCACTTTTACAAAAAAGGGATGTCCATTTATAAGGCTAAAATAAGGCAAACTATTATATCTACTTTTTTTATTCTTTAATTGATTCGTCAATGACTTCTGATAATATTTCATAGAGTTCTTCTTTAGGTAGGACACTGAGGAGATCTTCGTTACTACCTTGGGTTCTAATTAAGTCGAGAGAGGAATCAGCAGCAATATTCATCGCTTTGCCATCTTCTTGGCTCCTGGCAGTATTTTCAACTGTATCATTGTATTCGTTAGATAAATATAAAAGAGTAAGCACAGATTCATTTCTATTTGTAGCATCATGTAGGGAATCCACTGCGCTAATCATAGATTCTTTGAAATCATTAGCTTGCATGCCTTTACTCACATCATTAAATTCTGCTTCGACAGAGTTATTCAAACCGATATTATGTATTGAGTCCTCTATATTGTTTTCATTTTTTTCAGTCACTGAAATATTATCATCATCTAGAAGCGTGTATTTGATTGAGTTATCAGATTGAGTAGTTGTTTCTTCATTTTCGTTTGTATGTCCCTCGTATTCCAGAAATGTAGGTACAGATTCATCAAAATATATGTATGGGGAAGTAATTTGCATAGACTCGGCGTTATCCATTTGTGGGTTGTCCTCTTTCATTATTTTGCTGTCCGTGTTTTGCTTAGCTTCATTGAATAGTTTCTCATATTTAGTTATTTCTTTGCCTTTGAATACGGTAGCCAGAAACTCTTTGAAAACTTTATCATCAAGCTGCCTCGTTTCATGGTCTGCTTCGGTTACAAGAACGGGTTGTAATGTTTCCGACAATGGAGCTATTTTAAACGCGGTAGATTGAGTTGAGCTATCTCTCATAATGAATTCCGAAATTGGACGAACAGTAGGTTTGATTGTAGTCTTTTTCTTCGAATGTGGTACATCCTGAAACCAGTGCACAGTTCTTTAATCACGAACTCGCCAGAACCAACGCTTTAGATACAAGTATATCGAAGTCTTATTTCTAATTATTGATGTAAAGAAACTTAGAAACAAAAATTTGGTGTGCTAATGTTATATCCGTGAACCATACGCATACATGATATAATATGAATGATCTCCGCTATTACAGATATTATATCGTATGTTTAATAACTTGGTTTTATTAAGTGATTGTCTCTGTTTGTAGTACCGAGAACAGCGGTGACATGATATTTATATTATGGCCAACAAGGAAAGGAACTCTCTGCAAGGGGACCTGTGTGGTGTCATGTGAGAAGCGAAGCATAAACTCTGCTTCCTAGTTTTTATATGACGTGGCAAAACATATTATCACCTGTGCCATGATGCTGTCAATCCAGTCTGTGTAGTAGCCTAATTTAGTAAATACAGTGGGCGCATCGGGCGTCCCGCACACCGGAGATCCGAAACTCACGACACCCACAAGCTTATTTCCATATACACCGGGATCACCCACATCACGCTAGAAAAAGAAAATTAGCGATACAGAAGATGATTTTCCGAAACTTTTATTTTGAAAAATTGGCAGCGGAAGTTGCTCACATTACACGCTCCTCCCCCTTTCGTCATGAATCCGGCGCAGAAATTCTTCTGTGTCACGTATTTCCTACAATTTTGCGATAATTAGTTGTAACTCAGAAGCAGGTTTTAATAATAGATCCTGGAAATTAATTGTTTCTTGGGCCTTTACAATTTCAAGTGATCAAAGAGTGCTTTGATCATTGGCAACTACTCTATTGGCTTCTGCAAGAAAGGCCTCTTGTTATGGAGTCGAGATGCCATAGCTACAAAGGCTGGAGAACATTTTAGGCTACTGCCTCAGGACAAGCGGGTTAGATAATACGCAAGAAAGGCACTGGTTCCATTTCTTGGAAATCCCAGTGTCTCTGCTAACGATACGCTTCAATTCGCTAGAATCTTTTGCAAGATAACCACCGTCAACAAAACATAGGACTAGGTCAATCATGAAAATAAACTCTGTCTGTAATAACTTACTTAGAATAAAATTCTTGGCATTCCCTTAACGGGTAAACGTCTAAAACGGCAAAAGATAATACGTTCTCCCATGGATTTCGTAGGTTGTTGCTTCGCTAAAATCAAAATTAAGTGTTGAATAAAAGATTACAATGTACCAAACCACGACAAAACTGTAGAAGATAATCCAAAGTGTTTAACGTGTATTGGGTCTCAAACTTTATAACTGTTTATAGTTCTTACCTTATTTACCTACATATTGTTACCTTTTCTAGTCTAGGTAATAAAATATACTCACTCCCCGCGCTCCCCAACCTAAAATCGTTATCCCAGGGGTGTAAGCTGAAAGACTGTAAGGTTGTCTATCTATAACAATTTTTCGAACTCTTCGTCTATCCCTCCAACTGAAACTCATTTTCCTTTTGAGACGCAGGATACAAATATTGTTTCTCAAGATCCTTGGATTATATGCAGGGTGGAAATAGACTTCCAAGACGGGAATAACTTCACCGCCTGCACTGTAGAAACTGCTGCCGACTCGAACGGAGAGAAAGGCCGGATTCTCACGGTAGAAACGATTGTTCCAAGCTCTTGGAAGAATATAAAAATATACGTCATTTTCCTTATTTATATATTTACTTGTGCTTAAGTGTGAAAGTAATAAAAAATATTTTCTACGTTTGGATCTCTGTGGACAAAGCTACTAACAATTGTAAGCACGAAGAGGCTGTTATGACGAGATCAGACTTGACGATGGAGCCTCCGCATTGGAAGTTATTGAACATTTGGATGCTGGCCATAAAAGGATAATGTTTTATCTTTGTCCTGTCGCCCTTGTATATGCGACGGCTACTGGGTACTGCAACATGAAAAATAATCAACAGTTAAATCCTGAGATGAAAGCAAAAACACTGTAACATTTTACTCATACTCACTCCAAAATTCGGTTTCGTAAGATTCAATTTCATTTTTTAAAGATTCATCTAACCGCCTCTGCGACGTCCTATTTGTATGAGCTCCGTTAATAAGATTCAGTATATCATCATCTATATTCACGTATGAATTTATTTCATATAATTCTTTTGCTTCTTTGAGTCTTCGTAGAAATATTTCGATATTATCAGCCACGCGATCGTCGCGTTTTTGTATTTCTATTTCGTTGTAGATTTTATTATTTTCAATTTTCCGATTATCAACGTCTAACAATTCATTTATCGCAATCATAAAATCGATGATTTCAATATTTTTGATCGGTTTGGTTCTGGAAATCTCAGCTATTCTGTTTAGACAGTCGTAGTCTTGTAAAGTTAAGGAGGCGAAGTATTCGTTGACCGGTAGATATTGATTTAATCTGGGATTACGTCTTTTGAGTTTGAGAGACGCAAACAAACTGTTCGTTACATTCCGTAAAACTGCCTCCGTCGTCACAATATAGCTATCGACCAATGATTCTTTAAAAGCATTGATACACTTAATTATTGGTAAAACACTTAGAAAAAATATTGTGTTCTTGATAACGCGCATGTGGAATAAATACATTAGACGCCACTTCGTTTCAATTGAACCGCAGAAAGAAAAACACTTTTTATTATTTTTATAAAAAATATATGAAGAAAATAAAACTTTTTACTACGTTAGGGACGCGTTATCAAAATAGAATTTTTATGTTATCGATATTTATGAATACGATAATGCAATATTGTTCTGTAATGCAAAACTGTACGGGTTTTCGTGTTTACTTCTTCGGCTAAAAATATATTTAAATTTTAATAGCTTAGAACTGCCGTCTTATTTGTATACCATGTATCCAATAGGGGCTTGTTTTTTATAGAGAACTAGCGGACCCGGCAAACGCTGTTCTGGCATATAAATTATAGCAGTATTTCTCTACTATATATTATACATATAAATCTTCCTCTTCAATCACTCTATCTATTAAAAAAACCGCATAAAAATCCGTCGCGTAGTTTTAAAGATTTAAGCATACATAGGGATATAGAGACCGAGAAAGCGACTTTGTTTTATACTATGTAGTGATAGTCTTTTACGTAATACTTAAAAATGTATTCTCTGAATTACATATATCATAAAATCTTTATTGAAACGTTTTAAGAGTTGATTAAAGAAATGCTTCCACGTAGCTAGCCTGTGTTCTTTTCAAGCAAAGTCCATACCAAAACAATTCGTTCAGCGATTTAGATGTGTGGCTGGCGTTAGGGTGAGGGGCAGGCGGAGTTCTCATTTATATTATACTAGCTGACCCGGCAAACGTTGTTCTGCACTATAAATTATAACAGTATTTCTCTTCTATATAATGGACGTTATTATACATACAAACCTTCCTCTTGAATTACTCTAT
>DWUN01001514.1:0-16388 GCA_018249975.1 Passova gellias | reverse complement strand
ACTAGCTGAAACGGCAAACATTGTTCTGCATATAAATTATAACAGTAGTTCTCTACTATATAATGGATGTTATTATAAATATAAACATTTCTCTTGAATCACTCTATTTATTAAAACAAACCGCATCAAAATCCGTTGCGTAGTTTTAAGGACCTACATATAGGTATATAGGAACATACAGCGGAAAGCGACTTTGTTTTATACTATGTAAAGAAGATGACATTCGTTACAATAATTGTTGGTTCATAATAAGAGTAATGTCTGTTCAGAGATAAATCATTTTGTAGAAAACAATTGTAACACAAAATTACTGCCTCAGTTACATCATAAATAACAATTCCATGGCGGCAAAATTACATTTATACACCATATTGTTATGGTACAAAAAATTATCGTGTTACACATGTAAAATTGACAATCACCGATAACAGTTACATGACATTTTTCTTATCATCCCCAAAATTTCGGGGTCTGTTTCGTGATACCAGAAACGTAATACAGATTGTACGTGAGATTTTGTGGGTAAGATAATATATCTGAATTATTGTTAAATTTTAAGCGAAACATCCTTATTGACCGCATTCAGGTTGACCTCTCGCAAAATGTTCTTTTAATAGTAAAATTTTAATGTTAGGTATAATTGGACCCTATGCTTTACGATTATTATACGTATTCAGTTATATTGTTATTCTTATTTACGATACTTGATGTTCATCAATATAGAATATATATTTTTCTATAGTTTATTATGTCATGTAGATTTTTTTTAGAAAATCCATAATTGCGATATCTAACACCATATACTCGTATATATAACAAAAAAGTTAAGTGCAGCGAACTGTACTTACTTTACATATATAATTTAATCCGACATGAACGTTGTGGAGGGCTTGAAACAGCATAGTAGGTATAACATGTTCCTAATATGAAAACATAATAAATAGGTCGGCCAGTAGGTTGTAAGGATACGAAATAACCCTTCAAATATGTCGCTACGCGGGATCTTAATTAAACTTTGCTGACATTCGGAGATTCAATTAGGGTCTAATATTGACATTAGACTTAACGGGACCCGCCGCAACTGAGATCAACACCTAACATTAGCATAGTTGATTAAAAGGCCTTCCCGGCGTAGCTGTTAACTCGTAAACGTCAGGCGTACAACATATCATAAATCATCTTAAGATCACGGTTCAGTAAGAAACAGTTGGCAATTGCGGTCCAAATATATTCCTCTGGAACATTTCTGGTGAATTCGACTCTATACGCTTGTCTCATGGTCGGTTTTCAGACAATTTTGCTTATGATTTATGCTTAATTGAGTCGCAAACGAAAGTGCAAGTCTAGCGGAAAGCCACCAAGTACTGAATCAGCAGCAACAAGGTAGCCCAATACTCGGAAAGCGGCATAAAGTGCGAAACTGCCAGATTGAGTCTCAGAGAATGATTTATAGTTCAATTACTGACGATACGTCGGCTATTTCCGATATAGTTAATTAATAAATAATTGGCTGTATATAAGTACTTTTTGCGATCTCTGCGAGGAGTAATTATGAAGCTTTTACCGAAGAGGAACAATATACCTCCATGGTTTCCTTGTATAATTTATTAGTTGTAATATAATATTGCTCTTACTCGTATATATAACATGTTTGGGAGGTGGTAGAACATGTATATGGTTCGCCCGGGGAAGTTCCAGTGCCATACCGATTTCTATCTTGAAATAGTTGTTATTATAACAATTTATGTTTCGGTTTGAAACATGTGGATGCGGTTTCACATGTATACTAGATTCAACCATTTCAGTTCTCAAGAGTAGCAACGCATCCTGTAAGCGACCTCTAATAATGCAGTTACTAATGAATATTAACTGCACTTATAGGTACTAGAATGCTGTAACTGGACTATTATTACTAAAAGTTCCATTCCTGCAGTTCTTTTACTAAATAATACTTACCGACTGATATTAACACCTATTACTGACTGAATTCACAGGAATAGACCCCTTCCTATAGCCTTATTGGAGGTCGGGTGCAGATATCTATGCAGAGGCAATGGCATTTGTGACTCCTGCCTGTTCGTTTGCTGCTTTCATCACATAAAGAAAATTAATCATGGGTTTTTATGTATATACCTCCACAGTTTTTTATGTACTACAATTGTTCTAAATATCTGTTTTGTTTTTAATTTTATGCCAATAAAAACACCAAAATACGTATATAATTATTTACAAGCAGCACAATTCGTTAAGGAACTCATTAATGACATTCTAATTGAATGAGTTGTCGTCGGCTTGAATTTTAATCGAATCGCGACTAATAATTAAAACGGAATCGATGCTCCGAAGTATAAATAATTTATCTCGAAAATCGAGATCACGATCTAATTCTGTTAAAAGGTAGCGAAGTAATTGGAGGAAAATAGTGCTCGATGGGATTCGACCGAGGTCGACTAACATACATTCTCCAACTTGTACTTGTCCAAGACAGTTGTTGAACATTGAACAAGGGTCTTAACATTCCGGGGATACGATAAAATTAATTGTCAGATATTTCACTGGGACTGATATTTTTTGGAGGATACCTTGTTAGCTAGTTCACCCACGCCTTCAGACATAGCTATTTGAAATAATTGCTTCCATTGTTTAAATCCGTGTCATTGTCACTGTTTTGATTGTTCATTGATAACGTTTAATGAATGAATTTACCAATTTATACCTCGTCGATACAATCACCAAATGGGCCTCCAGGGAAAACTGAAACGAGATTAATAAAAACCGATTATTCTCAGAGGACCAAAGTATTACATAATGTTCGAAAGGGAACAGAGTGTTAAAGTTTATAAATAGGGTAAATAACGCTAACTCTTGAAGGAATTAGTATTAGTTTATGGTGAAGTTTTTTTTTTCACTTTGTGACGTGTTATCATTCGATATAGTATGAGTTTGTATACAAACAATGTTTCACGTTGACTTACTTAACATAGAATTTCCATTACGTTTTTTTACTTTACATTTTACAAAAGTAGTACCTAAGTGAAAAATCAGTGATTAACACGAGATAAACAGTTTAAAAGGATTTTTATTTTAAAATAATAGGTAATAATATTGCGAAAGACATCTATGACGAATGTAACATAGCAAACGAGGTTGAAATGAACGGATTTCTATCTCAAAGGGAGCATTCGTTATCATTGTCTCACACATGGAATGGTGGCGGTGGCACAGTTTCCGAGGTGACATTTACATTGCGCGACCAAAAACAACTCTTTAAGGAAAAACGATGCGTATAACAATTAAAATTCTTTATTTACGGTCACTTTCGCAAAAAGCGCTCGTACACTAATCAGCAGTGAAGCAGCTAGGTGGATTATATTTCAGGCCTACCGCACCTGCAGAAACGCCTGCAATCATCAATGGGAACCAGTCATACCAGCCTGAATTGGTGCTCTTAATATTCATTGAACTTAATTCCCTGTAATAGCTCACAGCAGTGAGGATAACACAAATGCGAAGTAAGTCTTACGATACCAGTATAAGCCATATAAGTTAAAATGATAAAAGCGATGTTATATCAAATATTTCATGATACAATAATGTTGATAAAATTCAAACAATGGGAGAAACCGCGCATTGTAAAAGGATGTTCGAAATTTAGGTCGCAATATTACAATGGAGATCGGAAGGTGGCGCTGTTTGACATCGAAATATTGGAAATGTTGCCGATTATGTGATGCAGGTAGTACACCTATATTGTATTTTTATAAAAAGAAAATTGTATGGACGACACAGCGCACACATATACTTAAATATTGCAAATAAGCTTTAATTGCGGCGGAAAGCAAATGTAGCAGAAAAAACTTCAAATAGAATATCTTCAAATAGTCATGAATGGCAAGTCTTTGGTTTTTGGAGATATGCAATTAATAATAACAAAAAAAATTAATTGTACAAGTAGCTTAGGATCATTAGATAAAACACTTTTTTACTCAAATGTAAAAGATCATATGCGAAACGTTCTAAGCTTTAGAGAAACTATGAACAAAGTGTCAGATTTCTTATTTGAAATAGGGAGGCACCTCTTTTATTAGATGGCAGGGAGACGCTCAACTCAAACAGGCATTCACGCAGTGATTATTCAAAAAATTAACTCTTATACACAATCGGAGCTAGGGAAGGGTTTCATGCAAAGGCAGGGTAATAAAAAGACAGCTTGCACCCCATTCTTCAAAACTAAACCGCGCAAGTAATAATTTATTCCGATTGTATAGGGCTTCCATTGTTTTAACTAACCCTTGTCTCCCCTCCACTTCACCCCCACTTGAGATCCGATGGCCCTTTAGTATAGTTATTAGTCAACGTTCTATTTATTTTTGTATTAGTGATGTTTATTGTTCTACGGCGCGGGTTACTTTGCTTGGTACACCGAAATTATTCCAATCTGTATTTATAAGACAAATACATCTATGTTATAGATGTTCAAACTTGACTTAGAAATATACAAATACTTTGAACTTAATAAGAAAACTAAAAAACTTTAAAATTGGGAACGTTACTTGCTATCGAAGTAGTTCAATATTTCGTGTATAAATACCTATAGTAATATAACTATGTAGTAAATTAACTTATTTCAATTAATTCAAACTCTTTTTTGTTGCTCGCTATTTGTATGTATTGGATTCCGCAGTATTCATTGCTTGTTCTGTTTATTAATAAAGAAATACACCGAATATTTACTTGTCCTTCCACTTCTCACTGATACTTATTTTAAAAACTTATTTTAAAACCATAATAATTTATTCTATTCACATTCCTATTAGTGTGATATGAATGTGAAATAGAATAAATTATTATGTTATAGTTTATGAGATTATAAGGGTTCCAAAACATTTTAAAAAAATTTATGAAATTATTATACACGTACATAAGTACATATAACTTTACCGCATTGATTGATGCTTTATTTTATATCTTTTACATTATAGTTCTATTGTGATAACTTTTAGGGTTATTTTTTAATATTGTTATATTTCTTCAATACGATAATAAACTATGTTTCATTCTTTAAATATTTATTCTGTTTTTAAGTGACTAAAAAAATAATGTCAAAACGATTTATATATTCTTTTTGATCAAAAATCATAAAACATTTTATATGGTATCCCACAAAACAAAACAGAATCAGTTTTTAAAAATCGAATCATCTCATTCTTAGAAACAATCCTCAATTTCGGTTTAAAATAAAACTAGGACCATAATGCAAATGGATGTCAAAGTTTTCTGAACTAAAAGTAATATCGTAAACAATGTACTCAAGCTGACGTTCATCGCACAAAAATGTTTGCCGGAATCGTAACTATCATTCCTTTAGACGACTTTCACACTGCAAGCTGTTAATTATAAAATGTATCGTTGCTATAAAAAATTCGTTATCTACAAATTGTGAAATTATAAAACTGAGAGTCTATAACGTAAAACGATAGTTCACACTTTGTACAGAAATATCGCTCATCTCGTCATCAAATCTATATCATCTCCCATGTAAATTTAATGAGGCTTCCCGACTTCGCTACTTTCGTTCAATATCGGTACTCGTAATTAAATAAATAGCCAATGACATAAGCAGACTTTAAAAAGACTATTGCAAAATTGTATTTTCGCATATCTCTCCCAGCCGCTCTCTGTTACTGGGACACGTAGCTCAATTCGGATTTTAGCGAAATCGGCTAACAAACGTCTATGAAGAACTTTTTACAGCCGCGCTGTCACATAAATACATTAAGTTTATTGGAATAATACTCTTAACCGCTCCCGGACGAGGCGGATTCTCACCTATCATCTCATATTATAACAACGCGAACGTTTCGTGTTCTAAGAAGTTCATAATAGGTTGTTATCTATAGAGTAATGCCACGATTTTTACAGATGCGTCACACGGTAATAAAAACATTGACTGAATATGTGCAATTTGATTTGATTTTCATTAATATTGGCTGCAGTCGTTTTTACGCCGCGCCGCGGATTGCTTCTGATCTGCAACCTCGTTATGTTTACGTGCATCTCTTATATTGCATTTATAACTTTGCATCAGTATATTTGTTAAGACGTAGATCTAGAGATCGGTGTCAACATTATTTTAAAAAAATCATTGTGTTATATTTCTGACAAATGTATTAATTACAATCTAATTTGTTTTTATTGTTGATATAGATATAAGGAAAAATAGAAAGAGACAGTAATAGTATATCCGGCAGTTGATCCTTAGTTAATTGTTATTATTACCATTACTTAATATAAAGCATTTTGGCATTCAGTCGGTAACGTAGTTAGGGCCAATATTGCAAGACATGCAGAAAGTGTAAATGATTTGAAAAGAATATACGTAACTTAATGTGCTGTTACTTACTCTTTGCTCCAAAATACGGTTTTCAAGCCAGGTACGAACATGTTATAGACCCTTTAGTCTAACGACCTATTACGCGACGGGTGAAGTCAATTGCTGAGAAGGTATACTTGCGATATGCTTAATGAATTTTTAGTATCTTTTACAAAGTCAGAGGAGTTAATCCTACTCATATTGGAACAGGTATTTTGTCGCTACTGAAAGCGTGACGTATGGCAGAAGAAATATATATTATATAATATTTATTCTGCTAAGTTTTTCCTTCCGTTTTAGATAAAATTAATCGAAGAGAATCTGTACATGACGATGAACTTGGATCGTGCCGTCTTTAAACGTCTACAGCGACTGCATGCAATGCATATACCTATTAGTTACAATTAAATGCAGTTTATATGTAGTACAGGAGGAATATTACAATTTTTAAACAACAACAACAATAATACAACATCACGCCAGGTCCCTAACGGGGTAGGCAGAATGCACCGAGACAGAAAGGACAGAGATGTTTGGCACCCGGTGCTTTCTGCCTACAATTTTTAAAAGAGAACAATTGTTCCATTCAATATTACGAATTAGAAAGCAAAGATCTGTCAAGTCAATTCAAGTCGTAAGACCGCATGACCTTACTGCTGTAATGTGATTGGTTGATTAACTTGTACTTTTGACATACTCGGATTAATGTTGACAATTCTAACGCACAAATCAAATACCGTCTATGTACGAGTATATCGCCACAACCCTACAAGTATGTGAAGAATAACGGTGGAAGTTTCATTGTTCGCATAAATGAGTGTTATTCTTTTATTGCCAAGACAAAGGCGGCACTTAGCCTCAAAGCGAGGCGCCAATATTTATACAACCTTCGCTCCTTGAATAAAATGGCGAGAACCGAGCGAGACGAGGCAGCGTGAGCGATTTCCATGACTCCGGAGCTGGTAATGACGGGAGATAATGAGCGAATGAATGAATGAGTAAATGAATGACGTACTTCAAATGAAATGTCACTTTTATACACACTGTTCTACAGTGTTCAAATAGTAGACACATATTTATGTGAAAAATAAACATTTGATTGTTTTGTTTCAATTGATATTTAAACCCTGATGTAGTACTACATCAATAGAAGCATTAAGTTTCTTTGTCGAAAATGTTCTTTTTTATGAAAATATCAGAAAAATTAAAAACGGGTCATAAATTTACTTTAATACTTCATTGATGGAAATAAAAGTCTAAACGATTTGGATACAATAATTTATATAGTTGCAGCAAAAAAATATACAAAACTTCCATCTCCAATTTCCTACCGCTCGCTCGAGTAAGAAGATCGCTCTCTCATCCCAACCTCAGAGAAGCGGCTCTTGATTATATAAGAAAACGTTCGGCACTTCATCCTCAGACGAGGATAGTTGCAAGTTTGTTCGTTGTGTGTACACAAAATATGGTTCGCCGATTCTACAAGTTACTGCTCAATATTTGCCTGGATTGTCACAATGGATGCATACAGTCATGTATGACAATTATGTTCAATACAATAAATAAATTGTTCAGTAATTTAGGGTTGATAAAAAATTGAGATACAATAAGAATTTAGTGAGAATTAGTGAAATATTATGTGCAAAATTTGAATATAGAGTAAAAAGTAATTAAACACTCATCTGTTGAAATTTACAGACGATGCTTTTATGTCTTCGCGCTACTCTCTTTATATTTTAAGGAAGAAAATAGCTTTTCCATTTCCAGAAAGCTAGAAGTTATTTACAAGCACCAATTTTCTAGTTGGGACTCGAACGCGGTCGTATTGGCCTAAGGTGAGTTAAACCAATAGAAAAGAACAATGAAAAAATGACCTAAGCCCGATTCTCTCGATATAAATGAAGTAATTTAGGAGGTTATTTTTGAAACATATTAGAGATAGCGAGCAATAATATAAAATTAAATTTGTAACTGACGCTTTCGGCTACCTTAGAATTAGTTCGCAAACTTCAGAACAGCAGCCTGATGTTCCTAGCTACAGACTGTTGTTGTGTCAACGACTAGAAACAATGCTCGTCCCGTGGGACGTTTCCATCAAATCTATGACTCTTCTATTAATACCTCCCCTCTTTTGATTAAAATGCCACAGCGCAAATGGCGCGCCATTCAATACTCGCAAATATATTTGTATAGTTACGTAGTTTCCTTTTCCATGGACGAAGTTTTGTAAAGGTTTAGCATATTATTGTGCATACCAGTTGCAAAGAGTGCTTTGTGAATCATATAGGGCCTGTTAGATAAATGCCGGCAAATCTATCCTTAAATATATCGATTGCACCCAAACACAGACCATCCAACTTTGCTCATCACACAAATGTTTGTACTGGATGGGAATCGAACCCCCGAATTCCGATTTAACTTAGCCGCCAATAATTTATGATATGGATTAGATTGCAATCCTTAAATATTCCACTGTTGGACACGTGAGTAAGTTGCACTGGTTTCATATTTCAGCTTAGAACCCTGTATATTAGATACATCATGGAAACTGCATTAAATTGATCCTTTCCACTCCATACATACATACATACGTATACATACACATTACGTTGTTGTTCTACAATCGCTATTGTAAGGCATATCGCAGTGGATATAAAACCACGTGCATTAGCCCAGGCGACGGTGACCACTTATTAGACAGCCCATTAACCCTCTTACCAGATGCGCTCTCCATACGTCCATTGTTTGATTTATGTACGTTACTTAACAAACGCAAACATAATATTTACAAAAGACTTGATATACTTCGATTTAAACGTAATTTTTATTATAGTACGAACAATGTGATTTTGCAGAATGCTTCGCTGGTTTTATTTATTTATTTAACAATTAAGTACACAGGAGATTATACCGTAACAAACATATAAAAATTTGTAATTAGGTACTGCTTATCTCCTAAAGAGATCTTGCATTGGTCATCAATTGCAGTGCGTCCTACCTGTAACAAAAAAGTAACCTCCATTGAATATCTTTGAATAGAAGATATTGAATATCCATATAGGTACATTAATTTACATATAGGCTTAGAAAAGTTTCTGTTCGAAACCCAGCTTAAGCAGAAGTTTTAATGGACAGTGTGAACTCGTTTAACTGCGGCGTATAACAAGTGAATAATATAACAGGCTCTATAGATGTCATTCAAGTGCTTGTAAGCCTGAACATCGGCCGCAGTCGGCTCAAGGTGATCGCTACTGGAAAATTTCCACAACAATTCCGCCTTTCTGGGAGTGCGTTAAATAATCAATTGTGGTTTTTAAGGTTCATCGGAGGCGTTAAAAGTAATGTAAGTAACTCCAACAGACGGTCAATCGGTGTTGAAGTATGTTCCCGGCCTCTAGAAGCAGTGAGTGAGGATCATCTCTAGCAGCGGGAAATTAAAATGGTTCCAGCAAATATTCATCACTCTCTGGTATTAGGCCCTACAACGCGTAATTCTCTACCGATGCACAATCTGAAGGCTGTTTGTTATGTAGAACTTTGTGCAAGAGTCCTTGTTAGATTGCAACTCAAATTTTTCATAATATCCATACTAATATTATAAATGAGAAAGTAACTGTCTGTCTGTCTGACGGTGACGTCATCACGGCCAAACCGCAGAACCGATTCTAATGAAATTTCATACAGAGATACTTGAGGGTCTTCGGGTGAACATGGACTACTTTTATCTCTGATTTTTTAAATTTTTTCAGGAATTTCATTGTTTTACGAAAGTGTCGCAACTTTGAGAAAGAAAACTTTGTTACACACTGATTTCCAGGCGGGCGAAGCCACGGGCAAAGCTAGTAATGTTATAAAACGATGTCATTTGAATGGTGCAACTCGGACATTTTTTATGTGTGAAATATCGGTGGTAAGTTTCTATCTCAAGCGTTTATCCTCTTGTCGCTTAGTTTTAAATTCATCAGAAATAGTTTAATGCAGTTAAGACCTTATTTCAGGATCTTATCTTGATTTCAGTACATTTAAGAGAAAAAAAGCGATTACATTATAAATGTAGGTCTATGCTATATGCACCACTAACAGTACATGTAAGTATTAACTGTAAAATTATACAAATTTCAAAAGAACTTAGTAAAAAATTTATACTTAACCGTTTTGCAACATGTCTGTATCTACATACATTACTGCTGAAAGATTGAACAAAATAACGTTACATCTTTTCTGAAATATAATAAAGTATGAAAACGAACCACGCTTTCATAATCTTTACAGAAATCATGCACGTAAAGGGATTTATGTATAACAGCACAGCCCTTTCATCTTTGTACGTTCACCATTACGTGTAGATGAACATAAATAGCGCCAAAAATTCAGACGGGCGCAAAGCGAATGTTGATTTAGTTTTGTAGTGCCGTCCATTTATAATAATGACCCCGAAAAAGTAAATTTGAAATTAGGTTACCCGTATGCTATGCGCCGGCCATCTGCTGGCTTGACTTCCGAATCTCCCCCTTTACATATAAAAGCCTGAAACTGGGTCGTACAAAAATGAATATGTGAAAACGCTTTTTAATGCCACCGTTCGCGTAATGAGCGGAGAAATCTAAAGCCTGATATTTCAAAGGTCACTCACGATTAACAAACCGTCCTCGAAATCCTCTTTGATCAGTGCAGCAGATAAAATCCAAGAACTTTTAAAAGGTTTATGTAGTCTTACTTCCATAGTTAACGTCAACGGTCGTTTAATTAAGCCTTAAATCATGGGTCCTGATTTTATGCCCTGGACTGCTGACCTGATTTAAAATACTCGAAGTTACTTAACTAGGAGCCCGATGAAATTATTATCAGAAGTAGAAGTTTGAGCGAGGACGAAAGTTTTGTAGCAAATTTCCTGCTTTTTTTGACGATGTGATAAGATAGTGGATAGAAATCTTTTTATATTATTAAAAATGAAATAACCGCCATCCTAACATTAAGTAACCTCAATGTAAAACAGTAATAGAAAAATTTAAATATGAGTGAGGAAAAATCAAAAAAATTCTTACACTAAGGTCAATACTCTTTAAACTTTAAGGGTAGAAATAATTAAATAATTTATACAAAGAATGCAAAGCTCAGGCTTAAAGTTTATATACGTTAAAGTAAGTAATACAAAAAGTTTATTAAAATATGTTACAACGCCTGCATTAATACACAAAGGTACAGTTAGTGATCAAATAGATTTTAAGTTTCATTAAACCTACATCCTCAATCGTTCTTGACGCACTTTAAGTTGTTTGTAGGCACAATGTGGTTGAACTATTAAATATAAAAGACCCTTGACCATATAAATTACGATATATAAAGTAGAAATGTATGCTATATTAAAGTTTCATGGGGCGATGCAGTTAATGCATTACAAGTGATCTCAATATAGTGCGTGCCGCGCGTACCGTTCTCGTTGGAGTGATGTATGGGGTGAATATTATTATGGAATCCCTGGTAGATGACCGATAAGAATGTATGAGAGTTGGAAGAGAAGAAAGTTGTGAGAGAAATGAAAAAATTTGAACACTATATTTTATATCCAGATATAGCCTTGGTGTTTAGATGTTCTAAATGATGGTAAGAGGTATCCGCCATGTTGGAACAATAGCGAAACTTGGAGAATTGCAAGGCCTTGTAGGTTTAGCAGCAACAGAAAAGGAGGACTTTATAATAAATAAAGCCTACATCTAAGAGTTTATATCCGCGTTCAGGCAGAAAAAACACTTATTTATTATCGTAAGGAAGAGCTACTTACTTAAATCCTATAAAACCAAAATGATTGGGGGCTTAAAAACGGGTGTATGTCACCTTAAGTAAGAACTACAATTTAAATAACAACTAAAAAGCTGCCCAAACTCTATCCCATACATTATCCCATGGTATATTTTTCTAGGCCAATACGTTCCTTTTCGTTGACTATCAGCATCTTTAACGTATTAGTCTCACAAACATCAGTAGAATGAGGGTATCTCGTTAATGGGATCCTAAAGCTATTACCTTTTTCTGATAAAATGTAACTAGTAATAAAATTTCATTGGCGTACCGCCTAATTCATCGAAATGTTTCCTGTGCCAAATACTAGTTCGACAGTTTTATGAAGAACATTCACATTTAACAGGGCTGCCATGGAAAAAATATTATTATTTTTCCCATCGCCTAACCGAACGATTGGGAACGGAATAAAAAAATAAATAAACGTAAGCGAAAAGTGAGGGAATCGAAAAAATATTCGGCGCCACGTAAAAATGTTAGCATTTGCATTGTTATGTGCCCTTGGCGGTCGGCCGTACGGAGTCGCCCGGTCTGTTGTTCGGTTTCTCTAGTGGTTGAGTTTCTTTATTGACTTTTAGTATTTTGCATTATCTTGGACGAACATTTACTTTTCATATCCATATCAGTCTCAAAACTCAAAAAAAATATGAATTGTGGTATTCAAATTCAAATTGTTTTTATTATAAAGTATATAGATACACACAATGAACGTCGTGTTTTAGTCATCGTACTTCGGCTTTGTGCGCCCTTCAGGCTATAGTAGACCGGGAGAAAAAACCGGCGAAAAAACAACTTGTAACCAAGCTTGTTTTCCAACATTTTAATAACATCTATATGGTGACAAGTAGATAAAACCTAAATTCCGATATAACAGTATTTATCTGTCAACCAATACTAATTAGATACTTACCTGTTATTATTTAGTATAGGTATAGCAAATACAATGAAATTCTTTGAAAATATGTACCACTACAGTAGTTATACGAATATGCTTCGAACCTAATAACGAAATATCGGGATACTTAATGAATCCAACGAGTTTTTATTCGGTACACGACATCATATTACCTATTTAATAATACAAGACAAAGCCATCAAAGTCTGCCGTTTTATCTCTTTATTGCCTTTTCGAGAATAAAAGAGAAATTTAATCAAGACAACGCGACATGAGAGAAATATGCCCGTATGTACGATATGTGTAATTGTCGTACGCAATTTCTTTTCACAATACAAAAAGTGGGTTCGTTCGTTCGTTTATGGCTTTATCACTCGGGGGAGAAAACTTTTGCATATGAATAAGAGCCTGATTGAAATTTTACGCTCGTAGAAGAATTTCACGCATACGTTAGAGCTCACAGGGCGATGTGTAGGCTCACGAGGTGTGAATCGTTTCCCTAGCGCCTGTCTGCGTGCCCTCTCTCATTCTGTTTCAATGAATCCACTTAAGCCATGTACCTATATATTTCGATATGTATCTATTTGTTGGTAAAAGTTCATTTTCATGTGCAAAGTTACTGTTGTTACAGGCGAAGCAACATAATTCCATCAATCATTTTAATAACCATGTAAATGTACTTTATGGATATAATGAATGCATTTCTAATTTTGATTGGATATGTAATGAGTAACTGTGAAATCAGTATTTTTTAGAATAATGAACGCTACATAAATATGGAGAAAATAATTATAGTTGTAAACAACAGACTCAAAGTACATTTTGCCGACAAACAAAACAACATCACATTCAGAAGGGTGATGAATAATGACAAATAATGGCAATCAAGAACAATATATAAGATTCTGAACTAGATTCATACACTAAATACATTAAGTTGGAATGTTAGTTATATTTATTTATTTATCAACGAACGTATAGATAATTCCACTAAGACTAGTTCGGTAGATGTGCTGGGCGATCTAGATAATTATAATATTTAGTGATAAAATACATTGTTGTAAACAAATGCAATAATAATTCAAAAGCAATAGAAGATATGTGTATATAATGAAGACCGTAGCGCAGGAAACTTTAAGTGGTCTGGGAGATTGCTATCATCAGTATATTTCAGACTTTCCTGTTTCAGACGGTAATAAATAAGAACAAAATTGTCTCTACTGCACTGGTCTCCGTAGACACGTTAGGCGATCAACGATATTTTTGATAAACAGGTAAACAAAAAATCTGTAGTATCAAGTAAAACTATATTCAGTAAACATGACGTTAAGTTTATTACAATTTGTACGCACGTATTGTACGTATTTGTACGCAATATCAGAAATAGCGTAAATATAGACAGTGAACAGTTTTTTGATTGATTAATGTAAGTATAGTATAGTATCAATATGAACATTTTGACAGATCGCTTTAAATTCATCTATGTTTCCTTTTTAGAAATCACGATAAATTTTATTTCATTTTTATTGTTTGTTCACAACACAACATGTTACATACTCGTAATTCCTAGTATGAGCGTCGACTAGTTCCACGCTAGCGATCGGACGTGTCCTCGCAGGAGCGAAGGAACGATACAATTAGGAAACGTTGCAAGTTAAAAATAAACAGTGCGAGTTCCACATTAACATTTTCATTGTTCCGCCCTCCACCAACTTGTATTAAACCGTAGAGGGACATTACAACTTATAGTACTTGGAGGTAAAGTTGGCATATAGAATTTGCAAACTTATTTAGCTAGTTACGCAAGCAAAGATGTTTCCTATTGGGAAAAGAATAAAGATCTTAATGCATTGTTTTCTTATTCAGAAGCAGCATTGTTTTGTATGTTTTTCGAAGAAAGCGTTCATTCATAGACAGGGGATGCACCCTCTTGTTTTCTCCCTGGGTTGTCGACGTAATTTTTTTAATCATGTTTTATACTCGTATTAATTTACTTAACGAGCGTCTTAGTCGGGACTTTTTTGAATGCCCCGTCGCGTTTTTCGATGAATAACGAATGAGGTGGAGGTGGGATGCTGCTGGTTTTTAAGCTGATCATTTGTAAAATTACTTTTTTGCATTAAATTGGCAAACTTTGAGACGTGGTTTTTCGGTGGAATAACCAATTCTGCTATTGGTAAATCGCTTATTGGTAAAATCTTGTTATTAGTAATATTTTTGGAACCTACATCGTTTGGAAAGAAATTGCAAAAGTGCACCTACACAAGAGTCCCAAAGATTCATTGTTAATGTCATTTATTTTACGATAATTGGGACAATTCCACATGCGGCTTATTATGAGTAGATATTATAGTGTACATAATCTTAGGAATACTTTCATAAACTAGTTATGAAACTTTTAACAATTGGTCACTTTCATTATTATAAGTTATAAGATATGGATTTGTGGTAAAAGAATTAAACACGACTTGGTAATTTAAATGTACACATTGATTATTCGCTTTGTAAAAATAAAAATATTTAGATTCAAGATTTCTTAACATCGTTTCATTTATTGTTAGGTACTATAAAAGTATAAAAATAAAATGCATATTGAAATAAAGTAATACAATAAATTATTTAATTATGTAATCATCTGAAACTACAGCTATTATTATTATTCATTTTAATATTATCTCATTCAGGAAAATGAGTGTATTACTTGTATATTACAAAAATATATCTGTATAATTTGTCATTTAGATAAAGTTTTTGTCCATGTCGCATTTATTCGTAACAAAACCGTTAGAACAAATACTTTGTTGTCATTTCACGCTAAATGGCAGGAGGGTGAAATGCGATTTTTATTAAAGACTTAGATGCAACCTCTTATTTCTAAGCAGCAAATTTATCGTCGCAAGTAATAAGAGGCAGCGAACCGGGTAACTAATGGACCGAATAACACAACCGGAAGGGTATTGTAACAAATGACAAAACGCTAAATCGTTTAATAAATTATGATTTTTATTTGTAGGGGATCCTCGAAGTTACTAGTTTTGTCTTTCACATTTTGTATATTTATGATGCGTGTGACTATTTGTTACACAAAATAAAATATAAATAATTCAAGTTGACATTACCTACTTATAATTTCAATTACCGTAGCGCGAGCACGAACCCGTACCAGAGTTGCTAATGTTACGGTATCGAGAATACGATACCTTTACATTATGTTTACATTAATCGGCAGCACGAAGTACTATCAAATACTTGTACTTTTTATACAAAACGCGGAATGTACATTTACGTTTACATTAACTTAGACGCTAGAAAATCGGAAGT